>CAUYRH010104270.1:0-27387 GCA_963574655.1 Perodicticus potto
TCCATGCCATCACTGCCACCCAGAAGACTGTGGATGGCCCCTCTGGGAAGTTGTGGTGTGATGGTCGCAGGGCTCTCCAGAACATCATCCCTGCCTCAACTGGTGCAGCCAAGGCTGTGGGCAAGGTTATCCCTGAGCTGAATGGTAAGCTTACTGGCATGGCCTTCCATGTCTCCACTGCCAACGTGTCAGTCATGGATCTCACCTGCCATCTGGAGAAGGCTGCCAAATACGATGATATCAAGAAGGTGGTGAAGCAGGCATCAGAGGGCCCCCTCAAGGGCATCCTGGGTTATACCGAGCACCAGGTTGTCTCCTCTGATTTCAACAGTGACCCCTATTCTTCCACCTTTGATGCTGGGGCTGGCATTTCCCTCAATGATCACTTTGTCAAACTCATTGCCTGGTATGATAATGAATTTGGCTACAGCAACAGGGTGGTGGATCTTAAGGCCCACATGGCCTCCAAGGAGTAAGAACCCCCAGACCACCAGCCCCAGCCAGAGCACGAGAGGAAGAGAAAGGCCCTTAGCTGCTGGGGTGCCCCTGCCGACTCAGTCCCCCACCTCACTGAGAATCTCCCCTCAACAGTTTCCACACCAGACCCCCTAAAGAATGGGAGGGGTCTAGGGAGCCCCACCTTGTCACGTAACATCAATAAAGTTCCCTGAATTAAAAAAATATATATCCTTTATGGCAAAAAAAAAAAAAAACAAAAAAAACCGCACCAAAACATGTCCAAAGTTCAATCCAGGATCTCATGTTGCATGGAGTTGTCATTTCATGTTTGTCTCTGTCTTCGAAGAGTACAGGCCATTTATTTCTGCAAAGCATCCCTCAACTGCCGTTGTTTCATCATGATATTGAAGTGATGTGTGGTGGCAGGGAGCACACACGTGTCCTGGGGTGTGCTCCTGGATGCAAAGGACACAGTCTTTTAAATTAGCTACCTCGGGTTGAGACTAACTGGTTTGGTCTCATCCACTGAAGAGTGAACTTATAAACTGAACACAAGACACATTTGTGGGCACCTCCGTGCCCTTGGCTCACATGTTTCTGAGTATCCAAGGTTAAAGATGCTAAATGACTAGGAAGCACAGCCCGTTTCAGTGGTTTCTCATTGCTGTAAGTGCGCAAATGAGAAGCAACTCATTGGGAATGAAGACATAGCACGTGGCTTTTATTTATTTATTTTTATAATCTTTTTCCTTTTAATTTGGTGGTGGTGGGTTGTGTGTGTGTGTAGGGGGGATGGCTGAGCAATGGGGGAAAAATGAGGATAAGCAGTTGGATGTTTCGAAGAACCAAGGACTCCAGAACTATTAAGAGCTAGAATCATGAAGCAACTCAACAAGAAGCCGTCCCATCCTCAGAGGTAGAGTGGCAGGCATATGGTTGCACAGGAAATCATATGCTGGCTCGTAAAATCTCATCAATGAGAAACAGCACAAGGCAATTCATACAGCAGGCAAACAAGCCACATTATTTGGATGAATAAAGTAAATATGATTTCACCAGAGGAGTGGAAGTCTCCACAGCTCCTTTTTGCAGATGTTTTCATGCAGTGGAGAAGCCTAATTGTTTCTGTGCATTTCCAGCTACTGTTCACAGGAGGGGTCCTGTGGACTGAGGCCATCATGTCTCTGAGTAACCAGATGTGACAGCAGACATCACTCAGCCTCGACTTGTTAGGGTGCGTTAGGTTATCATGGTCTAAGAAGGTCCTCTACAGGCGGAACTAGAGATTAATTGTCACAGCCTGACTCTAAAATGGGTATTTGTAAGAGCTGGCTGGAGACATCAGGTCAGGTGAAGTCTTAGAAACTAGCCTATTGAACTATAATATGTTTTCCTTTGCACACAAACTTGATATGTCATTTTTCTGCCTGTAGAACCCACCCTTTTGATGTGCCTCACTTTTATAGGGCTCAACAAAAATGTGTTATGAAAATCAGAATGTATGAACAGGTGTTCTTCTGACATGAGCTGATTTGCAAGGTGCTATGTGTAGGGGAAGCCAAGGGAGAAAGGGGTAAGCCATTGATGACCCTCAGGACACCTGGCTCTGGGTCCTCCCTGTCTGCTCCTAAGCACTTGTCCTCCATGGGTAACACTCGACTCTTCTTTGATTCCAAGAGTCACTCTTGCCTATAACCAGGAGCACGACCATATGAAATGGCTTGGGTTACCCACAGTTGTTCACTCTTCTAGGACTGAACTAACAGTCCACAATGAGATTCAAACTAAGCCTCACCCCCAAGAATCGAACCACTGATTTACTGATTTATATCGATTCTTGAATAAGAACATGGTAATGAGACAGGTACAGGGTACCTGACTCTCAGTTTCACTCACAGAACAATTTCTTTCTAGCCTCAGGCAAAATTTCCATACATCCTACAGAATGGGAAATTTAAAAACAAGCATTATTCCTTTTGGGACTCTCAGAATCCACCTTGTGTGTTGGGATCACAGTGGTGCATCACTGTCCTTTCCTTTATGGCTTCTAAGTTAGGGAGTCTGTTTTAGATTCATGTATTTATATGTTGAGGAAGGAAGTAGGATGCATTTAATTGTTTTGTTTTGTTCTTAGCTGGACTTAAACATCACGGACAGAACTGGATGCCCTACCAACTACTCATTGTGACTTCAAGGACAATAATTAATCAAGCCATTAGTATCACTGATGTCATCAGCGAGTGGCATTGAGATCAAAGACACATAACCTGACTTCTTAGTAGCATCATCTATTAGAAAGGATGGTACAATCTGCTGCCAGAACATGACTGATTTTTCAGGACAAAGAAATCAAGCAGAGATTGGGTTCCTACAACTCACCACTAGCTCAACTTGTTCTCCTTTATGTGGTCACTCTGCCATAGTTTCCAAGTGCCCTTCCATGCCTCCTGCAATGCATCGGTGAAATCCAAACTCTTCAGCATGGTGTGGCTGACCCCTCATGAACTGGCCACAGTTCATTTCTTTGACCTCATCTACTAGTCTCTTGTCACTTAGCCAAACAAAACTACTTGCAATCCTTCTAATATCCTGCACATGTTGTTGCACATCCCGTGCTTTCCTCTGTAAACCACTTTCCTTTAAATCTGTAGAAATGATAAACCTCAATGTCAATGCACCTCAGTGTATCATTGCCTGCTTTGTGAAGACTTTCCTTCTACTGGCAGTCATTGTTTCACATGCACCATATCTTAAATCTATCACAAAACTTGTCAGTGCTCTACTTGTTTGCAAAGAGCACTCCCATTCCTCTGTGATTCCTTGAAGTCAGAACTGTGTATTACCTAACATGCAGATGTTAATAGCGGTAGATGTTCTGCCTGGAGGTCCCCATAGAGAGAACCTACATCTGTCAATGTCTTTGATGTAGCAGAAGGGCCAGAGATTTGATGCCTCTCCTGGAATAACTTCCAGCCAAGGAAAAATGGTAGCAGGTGGTTACATTCCCCAGATTCCTCACCCTTTGATGGGGCATCTAAGAGACAATGTGACTCTCAAGGGTCCTGTGGCAGAAGACTGGAGGAATGGTCTTCTCTTTGCTCATGTGTCCTTGTGTTCATTCCCTGGGTTAATCTCCTTCCACACTGACTCTAAGATTGGTCATGTGACTTGTTTTGGCCAATGAGACTTAGTAAATGTGGCACAAACGAAGACTTAATAAATATTTTCATGCTGGGTCTTGATCTCTCCTCCATCTATAGAAAACCTTAGACAAATGGGATTGAATTCAGATTGTCTAATTTGTTCCCAAATCCACATCTCAGTGTCTGGCATCATACTCGCTTATTGAACGTGCTTAGTATGTGTTTATTGAATAAACCGAATGTTCTTCTGTTTGCATATTTCTCCCTAGTATAATTGTGGCTCTTCCTAACATCTTTGGCCATTAGTTCAAAACACCTGTAACTCTTCTTTGGTGATTTTTTCCTTTCGAATTAGTGGTCAACCTGGTTTGTTTCTGGCTTCAGCTGCTGGGTCCAAATCTGGGTTCATGCTAAGGCTCAGAGAAGACACCACTCTCCAAGGACCCCTTCAGTCAGATTCTGCCCATTTACCCCACAACTAAAGTCTACCCCTAGAGTCCCAGGGGTTCAAGAGATCACAACTGGCTGACTCCCCATCCATCTCCCCACATTTTAAGCTTTGCTGGGCTTCTCTTGGTCTCTCATTCTTGATCAGCAGTTCCTAGCAATACAATCAGCAAGAACTGATTAGAATTGACTCTTGGATGTTAAGTACCTTCTTGTGTTTGAACTTCTATCTCTGAAGAGAATTGTTGTCCTTCTGATGAAAGCGATTTTTTTCTTCTTACAGAAGTTGAGGATAAGGTAAGGGCAAAGAAGATCTGTGGATCACCTTATTCTCCTCTGTCACTTGATTCTTAATTAACCGTGAAGTCACATAATTTTAGGCTATAAAGGGCAATTAGACAATAGAAGCCATCTACTTTGGCTTCAAAATAAAGGACAATCATATAAGCTTTCCTGGCATACTTGGTTTTCCTGATTGCACCATCCCATGACACATTTGCTTGTCATATAGTGAGAATCTAATGATAACACTAAACCTTTAGATTCTTTTCTAATCATTTATTTTGATATTTATTGAGTGCTTACTAAATATACATTCCTGCGTTAATCACTAAAGGGGTAGTCAAAGAAAAATAAATTCCTATCCTATCTTTCACCAAGTGTGACTCCAATAGTTTGCTGTTGGTGTGGAATCCCTGAGAAACTTTGGAAAATTAGAATTCATAAAAGTTTTAGGGGGCAAAATGGCAAAAACATAAAAGCAGACCAGGAGGACCTGAAGAGAATTAACGTGGTCAGGCCACGTTGGTTTATGTAGCTAATCACTGTAGGAATCTCACACAATCCATATTCTCCATCTCATCCAGTGTGGAAAGCTGGTTCAATGGCCCAATAATGCACTGTCCAAGCAGCCAACATGCAACAAGGGCTCAAATTGCTCTTTGCAAATATGATAGCAAAACACATAATGTTTTTGACCTTGCTTTCCTCATGTGTAAAATGAAGGGTCAGACTAATATCTCTCTAGGATTTCTTTCTGTTCTGACAGGCTGTAATTTTATAATTGCAGTTATTATTTGTAAAAATATAAATGGCTCTGGATTAAGTGCTTAGAATAATGTAGACTTGATTAGCCAGGCATGTCACAACATTTCGGTGGGATAGCGACCTCCACATGGTCTGACATGTATTTAGAACTCATTACCCATAAAAATCACGGCAAACACACTAAGTCACCGTCATACTGCTTTGCTTCTTGCCTTCCCTTTCCTGCTGCACTTCTTGAAGAAATTGGCTGTAAGTGATTCCTCCACTATGTCACACTTGCTGCTCCCTTTTATAATGATTTGGCTTCCCTCATATAGCAGACACTGTCACCTTCCTACTCAGATCCCCTTGGGTGGGCCTGTCTGTTTAGCGTGTGCCTCTGCATCTCTTTGTGAAGGTTTTGGGGTTTTTGATGTTGTTGTTTTGGCTTGGTTTGGTTTTTTTGATGGCCAAGTTCTGCTCTGTGTGCACATATGTCAGGTCAAAATGCTGGACAGTTAACCCTGGCCTGGAGCAACTGTTAATCATCAATCACAACCTGAACACACTTGGTCTATCAATACCCCAGCTCTCTCACCCCTTGGGAAGGAAAGATGTTCAAATGTCTGTTAAATCTAATACCAAAATCAATTAGATCATTCATTCAAAAAATATTCATTATAGATTTAGTTTTGCTAGGCATTGTGTTAGAAAGAATGTTTTTACCCTCAACTTAAAACTTTCAAACAGTGACAAACAAATATTCTAGGTCAAAACTATTTTCTCTAATGACATTACAACTCTTTGCAAATGCTTAAAACCTGAGTTATTATCTTCATGTTCTTACTGCCCTTCAGTAAGTGGTTTTCTATATGTTATTCATTCTTCTTTGAACTTTTCCTCTTGATCTAAAATGTGCATGAAATGAACTCTTTAGAAAAATCAGGAGAAGAACTGGGTATTTATGAAAGTTAATGTCAAATTTAAAGTTTTAGATAAAGAGAAATCCTAGCATTCTATAGTTTTTTTTTTCTGTTCTTGTCTAATGGAGGTGTTATCAATTCCCTGTAACATTCTTAAGTCTATTTCACTCTATGTCAGAAAATTAAGAGTTGGTCTCTACGTCCAACATAAGAGTTTGTTGTAGACAACTCTCATTAGAAGATTTCAGCACATAACAACAATATCTAATCAGCTTTAGGAATAAAAAGCAATTTTTAAAAAATTTCAGATTAACATGAGGAGACAAACGATTAGATTATGTTGTTTGCATTTGTTAGGTAAAGTCCAAGCTGTAGTTGAGCTGTTCATCCAGGGGGTGTGCTGTAGACCTTTACATTGTACCCTTTGGTCAAAGTTTACCAATCTCCTCCCCATTCACCTTTTCCCCTTCTTCCTTCCCCTCCCTCCTCTTCTTTCTACCCCCACACCCATTGAATTTAATTACGTTTTTCTTTCATGTGGGAGTGTAGTTGTTTATGTATTGGCATCATATTAGTGCTGAGTACATTGGATACTTGCTTTTTCAATCTTGTGATACTTTACTAAGGAGAATCTTCTTCAACTCCAAAAAAAATTAATACAAAGGTTAATACAAAAAAATTTTCAAGGTAGTTTGATTCTCATATACTCCCCATATAGATGCCATCCATTGATGTACACTATTACATTTTGAACAAAATTGTTAACTCAGATGTAATTTCTTTTCTTTTCTTTTTTTTTTTTGAGACAACAGAGTCTCACTTTGTCACCCTCAGTAGAGTGCTATGGTGTCATAGCTGACAGCAATCTCAAACTCTTGGCCTCAAGTGATTCTTTTGTCTCAGCCTCCTGAGTAGCTGGGACTACAGGGGCCCGCTACAATGCCAGGCTATTTTTACAGATGGGGGTCTTACTCTTGCTCAGGCTGGTCTTAAACCCATGAGCTCAGGCACTCCACCCACCTTGGCCTCCCAGAGTGCTAGGATTACATACAGGTGTGAGCCACTGGGCCCGGCCCTGATGTAATTTCTTAATTCCCCAATCATTCATAAACTTTGACCACAATAAATTGTATTCAATTCTTCATAAAGAAAGGTAAACTGAAATGTCTGTTTTTGAATTGTCCTGTGATTATTTGGTCTCAAATAATAACCCACAAATTCAATACAGGACTTTTTTTTGAAATAGTGGATCTGAATTTGATGTAAAATGAAACCATTGCCTAGTCAGGAGAAAGAGTTCAAACTTCACCTTCCATGTTTTATTCTTAAAGCCTGATTTCTTTGGGCAGTTAGTGCTGTATATGTAAGTATTTTAAACTTAACTATTGCATCCATCACTGATGTGCTGTAACATTATGATCTACAGCTCATAAGACCTTTTGAAATAGAAATTGATTTCTAGATATTAACTCAATTGAAAAAGTAGAGGTATAGTTCTCCCTGTTTTTTTGTATTTTGGTCAGGTTTTAACTGCAGATTTTATTTTCTCTATTCAAAGAGCTCATCTATTCTACTACTGATAATTTCTAAGTTGGGAATTTTAGTGAAACTGAGAAGTATGCCAGTTTCCCATTTGCTGGTTGCCACTTATTTCTTCTTCCCAGCTGAACTGATGCTTGTAGGGGAGTGGATCCGATCCTATAGGGATAGTTTCTTGAAGGATAGTTTTCCAGCACCTTCTTTCTGTGTTCACAGTCAAATCACTATCTCATGGTCCAATATGTCCAAGAAGCACATATTGGGCACCTATGATGAGAAGAGTATATTGGTTGCCAGTATGAGGACCAGAGTGTTAAATGTTTTATATCAATATATGACAAAAATATAAGAGCTCTCAGAAGGCTTTGAAAGATTATTTTTGTTGTAATTTGGGCTGGTTTGGTTGCAATGTTTACTCTAGCAACTTTAGAAAAGGAAAAATTTTTTTTTCACTGACTGTATATTAGTTTGGGTAATACTTGTTGCTCTAAAGATAAACCACAAATATCAATGCCTTAATATAGCAGCAGTTTCTCCCTCATGTAACTCTTACTCTTGTAAGTCAGGAATCAGGGACCTGGGTTCATCTTATAACTCTGTTACCTTCAGCACCTGGCATCTGAGTTACCCTTAGAAAAGAGCAGAACACAGAAAACCAATCAATAGACAATTTTTAAGCACCAGGCATGGAAGAAGTATGTATCCCTGTTGCTTATATTACATGGCCAGAATTGTCCCATGGTCATACTTACCTACAAAGTAGGCTAGGAAACGTGTTCCTGCTGTGGCTCACAAAGGAGGGCAGATGGGTTTGGTGATTAGCACTCTAGTCTGCACCACCAGTGCATTTTGTTGGGAAGTAGCCTAGAAATCTACTAGGAGCCCAGATGAAATGTCTGTGTCTGCCAGGGCCTAGATGGGCTCTCTCATGGCAACTGTATTCCTTTCTCCTCTCTATGGCATCTAGCCAGTCAAATTTCCAGAGAAAGCCTATATGATCAGCTGAATAATTACCATGATCTGTAATGAATTAAATTCACTGAATTATGTGGGCCAGGTCATCTCCTGGACCATGGATGGGTTGCTCATGGGCTGGGTATCTATTCCTCATACAATCAGCTGTCAGTCCTACAAAAGTACAATCCACAACTGCTTTGTTGAGTAAAAGAGAGTTGGAAGGCTACAGCCTTGTTATTATTACTACGGCCATTAATAGCTATTGTATTCTATGCACTCAGCACTGTGACCAAAACCTTGCATATAGTACATTATTTTCATAACAATGATGTTTTATTAGCCATTTTCTAAAGACCAGGGGTTTCTGAGAGATTTAGTAAGCTAGCCAAATTTCCGATGCTATCTGACTGCATATCCCCATCATCTTTACCTTTGAACATTACTACTCCTGGTTTCCTTCAGCCACAGAGGGGCACTGGGTATAGACATTGTTCTGATAGTTATGACTGGCACTGGGGAAAGGAACAGAGTACTATATGCAATCGAAGTTCCAAATGGATAGAGATGAGCTTGAGGGATGAGCTTGAACTTGACCTAAGGCATCATATATTAAACTGATGTTCAAAAGTAACAACTGGATGAAAGGCAACAGGCTGCTATTAATATTTTCTCTTTATTACCATGGTAGTAGATCTTGTAGTTCCAGAAGAACTGTCCCTTAAGGTCTTCACAGATTGGAATCTTTTGGGAAATACTTAGAGTCTGTATCCTGTTTTTCTCCTCCCTCTAAACCATGTCAATCTTAATCCAAAGATGTATGGGATAGGAGATGAGAGTATACTGCTAAAGGACTCTTCTTTTGACTGACAACTGACTGTGTAATACAGTGAGAGTAAAATTATATAATCTGGAGCCAATATTGTTCTGACATAAGACACAATTAAGTGGGTGGAAGTAGGTATTCAAAATACATATATATGACAGAAATTCCTATCCATAATAGGTATAGAAAGCCAAAAAATTAAAAAAATGAAGATGGGCTAGGTTTCCATAGTACAGTAGGTAGAGCTCCAGACATATACACTGAGGCTGGTGGGTTCGAACCCAGGCCTGGGCCAGCTAAAACAACAATGATAACTGCAAAAAGAAACAAACAAACGAAAAATAGCCAGGCTTTGCAGTGGGTGTCTATAGTCCCAACTACTTGAGAGGCTGAAGCAAGAGAATTGCTTAAGCCCAAGAGTTTGAGGTTGCTGTGAGCTGTGATGCCATGGCACTGTACCCAGGGTGACACAGTGAGAGTCTCCCTCAAAAAAAAAAAAAAAAAAAAAAAAGATGGATAACCCCAAAGAAAAACTTTTCAAGGCAAAATACCTGAACAAATATTGTATAAAAGAGGATATCCAAATCATCAAAGAGCGCATAAAAAAGTGTTCAAATTTAATTGGTCATAAAGAAAATTCAAACCCAAACTGTAACGAGACACACACACCAGAATGGCTAGAAGAAAATAGGTGTTAATGTTGGTGAGAGCGTGGAGCAGCCAGAACTCTCACATATAGCAGGCAGGAGTGTAATCGGCATAACTACTTTGGGAAATTGTGTGGCTCTTGTCCGTGGCAGGCAGAATTTGGAGATTCCCTCCACCCAAAGGTTTCTGGTGGCTACGTCCCATGTCATCATGTCTTTGACTGTGGAGATGATGGCTTTCAATTCTGTGGTAAGATTACACGAAGGTGAAGACATCTGTCAAATGTAATTAAATTCCCAAGGCAGTCAACTTGAAGTTCATCAAAAGAACCAAAAGGGAAATTATCCTGGTGGGCCTCATCTAATCTGATTAACCTTAAAAAGAGACTAGGTGCTTTTTGAAGGTAAGATTTGAAGGGCGGGAGTATGAAGCAGTGTGTGTGTGGGGCCATGCTGGGAGGTCATGAAGGCAGGCCCTGGGAGATGAGAATGGCCCTATCTCAGCAGCCAGGAAAAAATGAAATCTTCAGGTGTAAAATACGAACATAGTCAAAAATGAAGTGTTTCTTGGTCATGCTTCTATGTGAGAAACAGCAGGCTTTATTTGCTTTTATCCTCTGAGGACTTCAGCACAGGACCCAACTAAAATGTACCAGACCCCCTTACCTATGAAAACTATGAAATAACAATTTGGTGTGGTTTTAGGCCACCAGATTGTTAGTGATTTGTTACACAGCAGTAGAAAACTGATACAGCCTCCTAAAGGTGAATGTCTGACTTCAGCTGATTTTGACCAACAGTTCCCATCAGAATGGCATATACGTGTTCGCCAAAATACATATACTTGAGTGTCTACAAAAGCAATATTTATAATAGCCCCAAACTGAGAACAACTCAAGTGAGCAAGTGGGGGAGTGAAGGACGCTGATAATATTTTGTTTCTTGATCTGGGTGCTGGTTACACATGTATACTCAGTTTGTGAAAATTTATTCAGCTGAGCTCTTCTGTCAATTACACATCAATAAAAGCAAAATGAACATAAATTTATTCTTTCACTACAGGGCAGCAAAATTATTACTATATTATTTTTAAAATGAGAATATTTTCACACATATAAAAAGGTCACATGAGTTTACTTGTGTAATCATCCCAACGTCAGTCCTTTGTGACTAAAAAACAAAACATACATAATGAATTAAACCCACCTAATTATCATGCTAAAATTTTTTTTTCTAACCTCAACTCTTGATTTTTTTTTTTTTAAAACTTAACTCTTACTTGATTTTTGGTCAATTCTCCATGTATTTCCCTAATAAAAATTTTTGTTTTCTGTTTCAAAAGGATTAAAAATTAGCAGTGTATTGAGAATTTTAAAGCACTCTTTGGAATAACGCCTTTGTCGATATTGTAAACTTACTTATTTTCCTACAAAAACGTGTCTTCTCTAGTGGATATAAGTCTTTGGATCAGGGCCAGGTGATGATAATATTAATAAAATAGAAAACCTCAATCTCTGTATGCCAGAGGTAAAATTATGAATTTTTTACTCCGTTTTAGAGAGGAAACATATGGTTTTGTTCATGGTCGTGAAAGAATCAAATAATCGACAAATATTTATTGAATATCTCAAGTACAGGCCACCAAGCTAGAGAGAGGGCAATAAAAAAAAAAGGCATAGCATACTATTTCTTTTCTTGGAAGATTTATAGTTTGCCCCAAGACATACATACATTTATTCATTAGTTAACACATGTTAATAATAGGTAAATGGTAAAAATGAATAAAAAGTAAGAAAAAAAAAGAAAAGAAAGAAAAAATATGGGAACTCTAAAATGATGCCTCAAAAGCAGAGGTCTTGAGGAAGTCAAGGAAGTCAAGTCCCTGGAGGCAGCGTGATGTAGAAAAGTAATTACTTTCAGTCAAGCAAATTTGGTTTTAAATCTAAGTTCTTTCACGTACCAGATATGAACAGTTACTTAAGCTCTTGGAGCACTAAGATTTTCATCTGAGAATGAGGGCGGATGCCAGTAATTTCTACTATAGGTTTGTAAGGTTGGAAGGCAACACAAAATAGCTATTTAGTAACAATGCAGGCTCCTCTAGCTTTCATATGGATGCATAAATAATCATGAAGAATCTTCCGGGTCTGACGCTGAGCATCAGAGAGGAAGGCTTAGGAGGTGGGAGGCATGCTGAGAGAGCAAGGCAGGAGAAGGACATTATGGGTCTAAAATGCAAAGAGAATAACAAATGTTGGCAACTCTGTTGGGGAAACTGAAATGATAAGTTTCCATAAAGCTGCCAAATTCAGTAATGTGCTGGTTATATCAAGAAAATCAGAAGTACAGAAGATATCATCCCTGAAAATTCACCATTCAAGTGGAGAGACAATACCTATGGTTATGTTGGCGTGAAATGACTGAGGACAAGTGAGCCAATGTACTAGCTTATGGAGTGCAGGTTTTACCTACTGGTTCCATAAGGAATTTGGAGAAGGGAAGGCTGGTTGTTGTCCATAGCATCAGGGAAGGTTTAGATCTAGGTCTCCAAAGATGAATCCAAGGAGGAGGAGTTTTATTCTAGGCAGGTGTCACACCATGCCTACCCATCAGGCCGAGGTCATAGACGGATCGTTATTCAAAAGACCAGGGTAAAAGTCACTGGATTTAGTTAAGGAGTACTACTTGAGAAGTTATGGAGAGGGAAGGAAAAAAGCTGGGATGTAAAAACTCATTTTTCCCGGCTGCGTATTGTAGGTTTGAGGCTGTGATGCAAAATTCATGGGCTCCTCTCCAAGAAAGAGTGAGGAAGAAAGAGGCCTGGTTATCTGATCTCTGATCCCAAAGGATATATACTCAAAAGGAGAGAAAACCCCTGGTAAGCAGGAGCCGCCTACTCTATGGAAAGGTGCGCGGGCAGGCAGAGGGAGCCACAGGTTTCTGCAGCCCTATTACACTCAATAATTAAAATCTCTTTCCAGCATCTCCAATGCCTAACACACCCTGCAAGCTTGTTGGTGATGAGTAAGAAGAACATGGGTCCACCTCTGACAGGTATAGATTTCAATCTTGCTTGTTTTTTTTACCTTGCCCTTGTGTTTGAACCAATTTTCATTGTGGAGAAGATTAAGTAAAACTGTTGTGTTCCTTCAGCACATAAAGGTTCCTTGTAACTGTCAGCTAATAATGATCATTATAATTTCGAGGCCTGGGTCTCGCAGAGTTTGTGATGGAGGGAAGGGAGGAGGGTCTGCTTGTTTACTGTGTTGGCGGCACTCCCCCAACAGTCCCCCCAACCCACAGCGGGGTGCTGGCTCGGAGGCGCCTCCTGTCCCCTGCTCCACCCACGCCTCCCCCGCTTCCACGCAGCAACAAGTTCCTCTCTGCAAGACCCGCCCGCGCGCCCCTGGCAGACCCGGTGCCGCCTCCCAGACCTCTGAAACTCGTGGCAAAACCCTTCTGGGGGCGAAATCCCGGCTGCTGCCTAAGCCCTTTGGAGGCGGGAGAGCCCGCAGCACCGCGGGAAGCCCTGGCGGCGGCTGGAATAGAGGCGGGTGGCGTGGGAAGTCGGACAGGAGACTAATGGGAGACTCGGTCCGCGCCGCCCTTCCAGGCAGAAGCAATAAACAAACCCCCACGGCTGGTCAGCTCGGCTCAGGTCGCGGCTCTCCTCCTAACATCGGGAGGGAAGAGGAACAGCCTGGAATCTCACTGCCCACCGTCCAGCCCTGCGCGAGCCGTCCACACCCTTGTGTCCTTCGGGTTTCCCTCGTCCCAGCTTCTGCCTGCATCTACCCTGCACCCCTGCGTGCACCAGGTCCCCTAAGGACACTGGAGATTGCGGACAGACATTTGGCAGCAACAGCAAGCAGGTCGGCTGCGCCCCCGGCGAGCGCTGTCCTGTGCCCTGTCTGTCCCCCCAGGGTGGGCGCTCCAAAGGAGCCTCGAGGCGTTCCAGTCTCGGAGCTGGAGCCTCCTCCAGCTGCCCGGGGAGCTGAACTCTGACAACTTCTTGGAATGGGGATCCCCACGCTATCGTGGGGAAGCCAGGCTGGCCGCCCACATATCGGGAGAGGGCACCTCTACTTCTCACAGGGAATCCCCCTCACAATCTGCCTCTCCAGCGCCGGTACCTGGGTGTTGAGAACTAGGAGCCAACCAGAAGTGCGCTCCGGGGGGCGCGCGGTCGTGGGCGGGAGCGAGGGAGTAGAAGTTCCGCCCCAATTTGGGGGGGGATCGGTTCTTGTTTGCAAGTCTCCTAGAGTCGGGGAGCTGTCATTCCCGCAGAAGAGCAGGGAGTGACTGAAGTCAGTGGGAGGGAAGTCCTCCCGGCGTGGGGTGGGAGATGCACGGAGGTGAATTGCAATGTCCAAGCTTCAAACCTCACGGGTAGGAAACTATTCTTTCTCCAGGGGATGGGGGTGAGGGAGACGTCCCCGGTCAAGCAGCAGACGGACTCTGAGCCCAGCTGTTCAGGGCTTGGTCCCTCCATCTCCAGGCAGCCTTGAGAACTTGGTACCTCGGACAGCGTCCCGGGAGCATGGCATCCTTTAAAAGGGGTTATCCTATTTTCGCCACCAAGTCAAAGAGCAATACATTACTTTGATGACCTTACTAGTACACATGAAGGACATTTTAATTACATAACCTGTGAAAGATCCCTGGAGGCAATATCGTGTTAAAAGAGCCGATGGCAGAATATCCGCATCGCAGGAGAAAGAGAGAAAACTTGCAACTCTGCACTGAGATTGCGCAGGGCTGCCCCCCGTTTTGAAACAACATGCGAAATGCATGGGAGAGCTTACCTTTCGGACTCCGAAGCCGTGTTCTGCTGCGACTTGGCGAGCTTCTTCCTCTCCCCCTTTATGCAACTCCACAAGAAAATGATTCGTGAAGACGGGTCTCTCAGCAGATGCAAAAACCATGGCACAGCAGAGGAGCCCCGCAGCCGCCTTCCACTGGGAGACACAACCACCCTTCATCCTTCTTTGGAGTGGAAAGTGGTGCCAGGAGGCGCGCAGGCTGGCAGAGCAGGGGACCCAGAGGGAAGGTGCAAATAAAAAAACTGTATATATGTCTATAGTTAAAAAAAATCTTTGTATAAAGCGAGAGACTGAACAGGGGCTTGGGAAGCAGCAAATCAGTGTGTGTTCTTCTGCATCTGGCTGGCTGGGACGTCGTGTAGTCAGGCGGCAGGGGTGCGAATGTGGGGAGCCGTGTGTACCGGAGAGAAAGAGCGAGTGTATGTCTGTGCTTGATGCTAAATCTGCATTTTCAGCTCCTCCTCAGCTCCAGTTCCACGGGGGCCGGAGGAGAGCACCAGCCCGGGTGACGTGCGCCCGCCGGCGGCCAATGAGGGCGGGAGAAGCGGCGGGCCCCGCCCCGGGCCGCCCCGGGCCCGCCCCTGCCCGCCCCCGGCCGGGCCCCGCGGCCTCCTCCCGCTGGGGGCGCCGCGCCGCGCGCCCGCGCCCCCGCCCCTTCCAGCACCCCGGAGAGCGCCTCCGTCTCCGCCCGGGCTCGCCGCGCGCCCAGGAAAACCCCCCCAGCTGTAATCAGGCCAGCGGGCGAGTGATGTCATTGTTTGTGGAAATCTGTCAGGCTCTGGGAAGGGAATTACGGCGTGTGCCGCGCTCCGAGGCCCGAGGGGAGCTGGGGCACCGGCCTCTCCCTACGCCTCTTCCTTGCTTACTTCCCGCTGCAAAAAACCTCTCTCTCTCTCTCTCTCTCTCTCCCCCCCATACTTGCCGCCTCTTCTCCCAGTAACAAAGCAAATATTGACCCTCCTCCCGTCACTTTGGGCAAATTCCCCGGGAGGTTTGCTCTCCTTAGGGGGAAAACAACCTTCTAGGGGTGACTAACGGGGGCGAGAGTGCAGACACGAGCTATTTCGTTCATTTATTTATTTTTGTAAGCTCCTGGCAGGTCAGGAGCTAAGCAGCTGGCAATCCTAGCAGGAGACCAGGCTTGCCCCTGTCAGCGACTGTGACTGGCGGAGACTCCTCCTGGAGCCCCGTCTGCACCACTGAAACCGCCTTCGCGAGAGGCGCAGCCGGGCTGGACACGCCTGCAGGTGCGTCCTCCGACTGGGGACGTGCACAAGGACACCAAGGGTGCGAGTTTGGGAAGGGTTAGCACCAAGACTCCTGCTTGGAGGTGGATGCAGACTAAGTGGCAGGGGACAGCTAAGTAATCCAGTTAAGAAGCGTCCACTCACGCTGAGTCTGCTAACTGCCAAGGACCACTGACTCGCCCTTCTTGCCTGGGAGGGAGGAAAGAGGAAAGCGCTGTCTCTAACGAAAGGAAGAAGCTTGTTTTTAAGCAGCTTAAATATTTTTGAATGACAGAGTATTTACACTGATCTCATGTATCATTTAGCTCCAAAGTTCAAAATCTTGCTTTATTTGAATAACAGGTAAGAGATCTTTTTTTAGAGCTTAAGTGTATGCAATTGGCGGGGAGAGAGGGGGAGGAGGGGCCAGAGGGACAGAGAGGGGGAGGGAGAGGGGAGGGGAGGAGGGGAGGGAGGGAGGGAGGGAGGGAGGGAGAGAGAGAGAGAGAGAGAGAGAGAGAATTTATACCACTGACATTATTACACACGCACTGATTATATACATATATATATATAAAATACACACAGCCTCCTTCTCATTTTAGCATGAAGTCAGAATCTACATAAGCAAAACACTATTGCTGGAAATGAATACACTCTTAAAGCCATTCAGAGCAAATCTGGTCGCTGGCATAAAAATGTGGGCATTGCTGAAGATTTTGATTAAACATGAAGTAATCTGTATTGCATTATTTTTATTTCTTGAATTCCTTTAAGAAAACTAAGTGAGATGCCAGGACATGGTCTAAAGATGAAAGGGGCCAGAGTGGAGACAAAGTTCCTAGAAAAACATTATTAATAATAGAAGTGGATAGACCCGCTCTGGCTCCCTCAGTTCACTTCCTCTCAGAGGCTATTTCTGCTAAGATTTTTTCCTTTTATCACCCTATCTTGCTCCAGAGTTTACCCTCTTATAGTCCATCTGTTTATTCATAACACAAGGTTTTCTTACTTGGAGATCTTCAACTCTTCCTCTCTTTTGCTTCCTAGTACCTCATCCATAATTGAAGTACTAGGTTGGTACGAAACGATACCAGAGGTTCTTCCCGCTCTGTGTTACCATTTAAAAAAAATGACACCAAATGTGAAAATTACATTAGATAGGTTCACAATCACGGAGAACATTTCAAAGGCAGCAACAGAGATAAAAATCCAAGTATTTAGAAAATAGACTTTGAAGAGTATCATATAAATCAATTTAGAAGACTGTGGATGTGGGGGAATAGTGCTACTAATGTAGCTAAATCTCTCTGAACACAAATTTGGAATTACCATCTATTAAGAGATATTTATTAATTAGATTCTTAAACCACTTTAATCCTAAATAAATTCTAAAGATAGAATGTTAGTAAATGTTGAATCTTATATATCTACATTTTATTTATTTATCTATCTATTTATTTACTTTTTGGGATAGAGTCTCACTTTGTCACCCTTGGTAGAGTGCAGTGGCATCACAGCTCACAGAAACTTCAAAGTCTTGGGCTCAAGTGATTCTCTTGGGGAGGTGTCTGTAGCTCAGTGGGTAGGATGCCAGACACATACACTGGGGCTGACAGGTTCGAATCTGGCCTAGGCCTGCTAAGACGACGATGACAACTGCAACAAAAAAATAGCAGGGTGTTGTGGCTGGCACCTGTAGCCCCAGCAACTTGGGAGGCTGAGGCAAGAGAATTGCTTAAACCCAAGAGTTTGAGGTTGCTGTGAGCTGTGACACCATGGCACTCTACCCAGGGTGACAGCTTGAGACACTGTCTCAAAAAAAAAAAAAAACAACCCCCCGCCCCGCCAAAAAACCAAGTGATTCTCTTGCTTCAGCCTCCCAAGTAGCTGGAAATATAGGTGCCTGCGACAATGCCCAGCTATTTTTAGAGATGGCTCTTATTCTTACTATGGCTGGTCTCGAATTTCTGAGCTCAAGAATCCACCCATATCGGCCTCCCAGAGTGCTAGAATTACAGGCATGAGCCATCATACCCAGCCTCTATGTCTACATTTTAAATAATTAAAATTGTGTAAAACTGGGTACAAACTAAATAAAAGTGGGATGGCCTATTAAAATAAGTTATTTTTAGTGGTTTACATAGAATACAGTTTGTCATAACATTGCCAGAAAAGCATAGTGAATGAAAGAGTTTTTTGTGATTCAAATGCTGAATTTTTAATGCACAGCAATGTAGTAAACAAATGGAGGAAATGCATCTATGCATTGGATTGTAATTTGAAATGCAAATACACATCCATATGCACACACACATTGCTCTTTTAGATAACTGTTTCTTCAGCTCCTTTTTCTAATAATAACAATAGTAACTTTGAAGTTAGCTGAGGGCTGACCTAGACACCAGTTGCCAGGGACTCTATTGCAGGCTCTGCTATTACTGGCTATTTATGCCACTTGTTCCAAACTGCAAAGCCTCTATCTCTTTATCTGTAAAAAGGATTAGATTAGATACTCTTCAGATACCAAAGCCTGTAATTTCAAAGAGATGCTAAAGCACAACTGTGATGTGGGCGACATCATCAATAGCTTGAGAAATGTCAAAGACAGTTACACCTTTAAATAACATCATAGTGGCCAACAGATGCTTATTTTTTTAACCTGCTCCAAATGGTCTAATATTTACTAATTTTGAGGACTTGGAAAAGAATAATTGACACAGATAGATTGACACCTATGACAAGACACAAAAACCATCAATATCTTAAGGATCTTTTAATTTATTTACTGTTATATCTGTAGCAATGATGTGGAGTTTGGTTCTGGCTCAGATATAGCACAACCCCCCATAATATCTTTAAAGATATTGTCCTGTGAAGCCCAGAAGTTTATCATTTTATGGCTTCATAACAAGAAGTCAAAAGAACTATGGGTGATTAAAAAAAACTCCAAACTACCCAAGGCACAACTGGGATCCTTCCACTTAGAAGAATACTTCTAGGGGGAGAACTGTGTGTCCAAAGAACATCAAGTCAAGGAAAACATATCACTAGGGGAACAAAACCAACCAGAAGCAGCCTTAGGAGAAGCCAGTGAGCCTTTAAGTATTGTTTGAACCATTAGGGAAAAGATCTGATTTCTCTTATGTTGGGTGGGGTATCTGGAGAGGAAAAGTGTATGTACCACTGAAGGTCACAATTTAAAATAAAGCCTTCTTAAAAGTCAAGCTTGACTTTGATGTTTCTGATGAATTCATTCTGAGCACTTAAATGTGGGTACTGATACTTTCATTGGGTGGCAACAATTCTCTACTATGATACTGTACTATTAACTCTTTCAAGTTGATTTCACACCTAATGATCCTGACCTTTGTTTCCTTCAGCCCCATCCATACACAGGCTGTCTGAAATATTGTTACCTCTTCATAGATTTCTGTCAAATTTGAATTCAACATTAATCATATTTTTTTCTCCCTAGAAAATTCTTATTTTCCAAAGTTGACCTCATTTTTCTGTAGTATTTGTCTACATTTTTGCTGTGACTTAATGTTTAGGTGCTTGGAAAATTTTAACTAGTTTTTTAGAATCCGTCTACTTTTTCTAAATCATGAAGATTCAGTTGGTACTAACTCCAATTCCTGTAGCTTTTTGTTTTGGCCTGCCAAGTTTTACCCTACAGTGAATCTTTATTGCGTGTTATTATAAAATCCAGAGGAAAAAATGTAAAGATTTCATAACCGAAGCTGATAATGGAAAAGTGAGGTTTACACCCAGACTGTGGCACCACTACTGAGCATAGATAACAATATACACAAATCTAAGTATTAACATGTTAGGTTTTTCAATGACCAATGCATTAAGATCTCTTTCCTTGACATTTTTTTCTTTAGGAAATAAAATGTTTACTAATTTAAGTCCCAATTGGCAGATGTCCAGGTGAGCTAGTAAATTTCTATAGTAAGGCCCAGATACCTCTGAGCCAATGGCATTCCTAAGATTCCGGCTATTCTGAATTTACCCGCCAATATTGTCAAAGAACTTAGGGCTTTCTGCCTGCTCCACTGACATGGCTTTGGTCTCAGAAGAGTGAGTTGCACGCACATAAAACCAGCTCCAGATATGATATGGAAGCCAGTCTCTTTTGCGAGACACTTCAATGTCAGCGTGCCTTGGCTAATCCCAGAAGTCGTGTTCTTTACCAAAGCCCCTCCACCCTGAGCTTTAAAATACAACAATCCTTCCTTTACGGTTTCTGTTTCCTGATTCAAACGAAGGTTCTCTTTATGGGAATAAGGGTTTTTCTGAATCCAACATAAATTTTTCATCATAACTGGTTCCTTGCAGGTAGCTTCATGGCATGGAGGAGGCAGATTGTAACAGCAGTCGAAGGTAAAGGGGTTCATGGGTCTGGCCCAGTTTGCTTGGCTCCACAAGGCCCAAAATGATTTGGACTTTCCAGACAGTTCTGATGGCACCAGAAAGAGATACTTTAAAAGAGGGTTTTCTCTGGGGTGACTTGATAAGAGCTGATCAGTTTTCCTACAGGAGCAGGCTGATTCCTGTAGCTTTTGCCAAGGTACATGTACCTTTCTCTTAAATGACTTATCTGTTTTTCATTCAGTTGAAAATTCTCAGTTGACTTGTTATCTAAGCCATTTAAAATTTGTATAGTGGGGAGAATTCAAGGGGCTTTAATCAAGTGTCTTATTGTCATCAAAACACAGAAACTATAGAGCTTTGGGTTATATTCATTTTGTAATTTCATCGGGTCATCAAATTTATTCAGCCTAATCGACTCTTCATACACAAAAGCTACTCCTGGTTTTCTTATTTTCCAGGAAAGTGAAAACTTGTTTCTTGTGTTGGTTTAGCTTCTTTTATTTTGATAGGATTTGAAGTAGCTAAACAATGTGAATTAAAGATGTTTTTAATCTTTCAAAAATGAGGAATGCAATGCTATTCATTATCTTTAGATTCTCCTTTAGGTCTATAGGGCTACAAAATAATGTTTGCTCACTTGGAAAATTAATTAGTTATTTCTCAGGCTTATCGGAACATTGCTTATTGTCTGTAGAAAGTTATTACCTATTCATGAATTCTCTACCTTGTGTTAATTTTTTCTTTTTCATAGTCTTTTAAAAAATATTGTAAATATTCCTCAATTCACTTTTTAAATAATTATAGAAATTGTCTTTAATAAGGAGGTTTGTTTTGGGACTTCTCAAGCTACATAAAACACAGAAATAATTCAGAGAGAACAAAGTACATAACTTGTTAGCAAATATATGCTGAAATTTAAAAAGATAAAAATTGTATGTGTAAAATTAAAGTCAAAACAATGAAAGGTATATGCTAATTCTATAAAGTCAACTCTGCCTACTGTAATGAAACATAAGATTCTAAGAAAGTCTTTACTTTGACCTCAATGCTTTGGGCAATTATACACTATTTTTTAGTATCAATTTGGATGACCTACCCCAAATAGAGAAATTGATGTATAGGGTTATAAAACATGTTGAAGTTACAAAATTTATGGCTGTGCTCTTAGATGTACCACTTTTCTGTTTTTTTTTTTTTTAATATTCTATTCTTTTATGGTCTGCAAAAACATAGTATAGCCTATTTCTAGAAAACTTCATTTAATTTTTATTTTAAAATATTGGAGATAGTAAACCAAAAGCATACCCTTTTTGTATAAGGGTATACTATCTAAAAACTTGATATTTCTAGAATTGGCCACTCACCACAATCCCTATGGCTTTGTAGATTTATTTTCTCTTCAAATTCTGCAGTCAAGGTTATAATTTATATATGACCTAATTAAAATAGTCTTAATTTCAAATAACAAACTTCACTATGCATTAATTTATTAAAAACATTTAAAAACAGAAACTGTGCAATTTGATTTTTGATATATGTATGCACCTGTGAACGAATTTCGCCCAATCAAGATAATAAATCTATCCATCACCTCCGGAAGATTTCTCATGCCACTTTGTAAACCCCCTCACCCACTCCTCATCTCTCCTCCTTACACAGCTACTGGTTCTTCTTTGTGCTGCTATAGATGAAGTTGCATTTTTCTTGCCATTCAGGTGCTTAGGAAATTTTAATTAGTTTTTCAGCATACATCCACTTTTTCTGAATCATTGGGAATCATAAAATTTTTTGCCTTGATTCTTTCACTTAGTACAGATATTTTGAAATTCATCCATATTGTAATATGTAACAATATGTTATTCCTTTTCATTGTTGATTAGTATTCATTGCACGAAGATACCACTATTTATTCTTCTTTTTTGAGACAAAGCCTCAAGCTGTGGTCCTGGGTATAGTGCTGTGGCATCACAGCTCACAGCAACCTCCAACTCCTGGCTTAAGGGATTCTTTTGCCTCAGTGTCCCAAGTAGCTGGGACTACAGGTGCCCGTCACAATACCTGGCTATTTATTGGTTGTAGTTGTCATTGCTGTTTGGCAGGCCCTGGTTGGATTTGAACCTGCCAGCTCTGGTGTATGTGGCTGGTGACTTAGCCACTTGAGCTACAGGCTCCGAGCCTGTTTGTTTATTTGGTAACTTGCTGATAGACATGAAACAGACACATAGACCAGTGAGACAGAACAGGGAACCCAGAAATAATTCATGTGTTTATAGCCAACTGATTTTCATTAACGAGGTCAAGAACACACACCAGGCAAAGAACAGTCTGTTCAATAAATGGTGTTGGGTAGTAGGAGAGAGAGGGGAGACAATATTTGCTGCACAGTAAACCAGACCACAATACAAAGTGAGATCCAGAATCCATGAACGTTTTTTATTAAGAAGCATACTTTTACACGTTGTAATTTAGGTGAACTGTCTTGTAGTTAAGACCTATAGTACATCTGGGGGAGTGTTATTATGAAATGTTGAGAAAAAAAGATTTTAATAATTTCATTTCCGGGTGGAAGTACAAATCACTTTCCTCTTAGAAGCCTGGAGAATTGGAGTGCACGTTGTGTTGGGTATTTTGTTAAGAATAGCCAAGTAAGCAATGGGGTCTGATCTGACTTGAATGGCAATGTTCGGTGTACTGACAGCAGAAGTGAGGCTTATCAGGCTTCGAAATAGACCAGCTCATATTCAACCATAATGAAATGCATGAGGCTCAGAGCTAAGATGTGATGCTGTCTGGTATGTGACCTTAGAGTTTCGGACATACTCCAGATTATAGTTTCTTTCTCAATTATTAATCAAAATTCCTTTCTGTTCTTGGTTATAAGCAATGCAGCCACAACTCTAACTGGCTTAATCAATGATGGAATTTCTTGGTTCACATCCTCCAAGGGTCCAGAGGTAGAAACAGATTCAGGTATGGCTGGATCCAGAGCTTTTTTCCAACTTTACTTTTAGGGTCCATTGTCCTCTTTATTGCCTTAATGTCAGTGAAAAGAAACCATCTTTTCTTTAGTAATTTGTATAAAATTTTAAAATAGCAGTTCATTAACTTGGCTTGTAGTATTGTGACTTGATCAATTTTTCCGTAATTATAGGGTTTAAGGATTGCAATCAATGACCTAGCCAGGCCTGTTATACCTCCTCCTGGAGCTGACATGTGACTTTAACCAACATAAACCACACAGATTGAAAATGGGTAATTTTTAAATAGATCAAGGAAAACAAAGGGGCTTTTCCCTAGAGAAAGGGGCAAGAATGTCAGAGGGGTAAAATAGCAGATGTCTATTACAATATCTGTTCACCAAAGATGAGCAATGCATTAGGATGTGGGATAATTTTTTGGGCAGAACTATATTGGAAGGTGTTTACTAAAATAAAGCTAAAATGTTGTAAATGGGCTGGTGATAGCCTAACATGTATTGTTAATGCCAGGTAGAGGGAGAGACATTTGATGCACTGGTTATTTATTTGTGGATGTTAAGAAGACTGTTGCATTTGCATAAGCCCAACAGTGATAGCACTTGGCATAAAAATGTTACTGAGTTACATCTGGTGGCTTTTTGAGGACAAGTTCACTCAACTGGTGACAGTACAGAGGTGACATGGCCAAATCATGGGTTCAGTCTTTATTAGGGGAAGTCAAGTTGTCATTTTACCATCTAAAAGTATATAAATGCCAGGATTAAAATGGTGATGAATATTTAAAAAGTCTGATCTATGGTGGAATGTGTCTTCATATGTCTTTCACTGACAGGGAAAGGAGAGCTCTTGTTCTCAGTTCCACATGAAATGGCACAATTGTCTCAACTTTCACTATTATCCCCGGTACTTTATGTATAATTATGTTGTTTCTTCAAGGTGCCCTTATTATTTCTCTTCTTGTCTTTCCCAGGAGACAAGCACCAGGAAGAGCTGGGAAGTTTCCTTGGCAAGAACAGATGAACAAATATAGAGCATGAGCTTGCATCTTTTAGCTGAGGCGATTTGTCAAAAATTGCAGCTTGGTGGCCATTTGCAAATTTTAAGGATTATGTGCCACCTTAATCAAGGAAAGTTTTAAAGTTTAAATCATTGATTGTATCAAGGAAAAGATTTTGGTAGGATGTCAAGTCAGTTGTTCAGACATGGCTGAAGGTATGCCAGAGTCTTAGACAAAGGTGAATGATCTATCATGTTTGTCTAATTTATTGAGTGGTGAGTGATAATGAGTGAGGAATCTCATGAAAAATAATTGGCTTTGATACTCAGGAAAGAAGAAGGATCTGAGCAAGAGACTCCTGAGGATCAGCCATATGTTAGAGGTATGAGGTGGTGCCTATTGATAGACTGGATTGTGCAGTACGACCTGAGTTGATCTTTGTAAGTTTTTAACATTATTATGTAGCTCCAACAGTGCACACTACGTCTGTCTGCTTATTTCTATTTCCCCTATCAGATCTCCACTCTGTGCTGTGCTTGGCCACTGGTTTTATGAGCATATCAATGAGATTCATTGATTGATGGCTTCCCATTGGATATGGCCAACAGGAGGTGCTGTTTGAAAAACTGGAGGGTAGGGTGGAAGAGTTAGCTCAGGGTGTTCATTTTTTAGGGTCCTTCTGTGTTGGTTCTCTGCACATTGACTTCCTCTCTGTTATGGATGCTGTAGCTCTTGTCAGGGAGCTCTCACCAGATTCCATGAACCATCCTCCCCTGCCTCTTTAGGCCTCAGGGGAAAATGGCCCAGTACATTGCTAGTCCCATGGACTTCACTGTGCTTCGTGGGATTTGCTTGATCCTCCTACACATCTGCAAACCCTCCTTTAATAAACTCTCCTTAGTTACTCTTCTGTGTACACATATACCCATATACCAGCTCTTTCTTGCTCATGCACTGACCTTTTCAGGGTACAGAATACATTTGCATTCAATTTATTACATATTTAAACAGAACATTTCTGATTATTAATAATATAACCAAAACAAAGTTCAGCCTTCTGGGAGGCTGGCTAGACCCTCATAAAACCAAACAAAGAACACTACATAGAAGAACAAAAAATATGACCTATATTGGGGCAAGAGAAATAATATGGAAGAAAATTATGTTGAGAGGCTTGGGAAATATTACAAAATCAGGAATTTTGAGAAAAGTCCCCATAATCAAACAACCCAAATTCAAATTGTGAACATTCAGGAAACTGTAGCTAGGAAATCACCCCCCAAACAAAAAACAAAACAAAAAAGTCTGACTGCAGAAAAAGGAAATGCTTTAAAAGGCTTCAGGAGGCAGGATGAAGGTTAGGGAACAGAACTCTTCCAGGTGAAAACACTACTGAGAGCCACCATTCATTGCGCCAGAATGGTGACATGGAGGTTCCATCCTCACTTTTGCACATTTCTTCATCTGCAGATCAGTTGAGCTGAAAGATTTCAGTGCTTAACCCATGTGCTTTCAAACATCCCTGGAAATTACTTTGTACTAAAGGCGTCTTCCAGAAGAGCAAACTGTACCAGGCTAAAAGAAGAAGGGGGAGGTGTCTCATTTATCTCCAAGCTATTACATGTTTGTAGATGATTGATGCTAGCATTACTGCCACCAGCAATTGATCTGAGCACATTAGCATGCTAAAACAATTTACCATGAAGATAGGAATCAATATAAGAACTCTGAGAAGTAGTTTCAAAATAAAAGGCCAGGGTGAGAATATCTCTTAAGTCCACAAGATGGAAATACTCTCAATATCTGTACATAAACATAGGGCTTCTGTTTCTTCCATTACTTTTTCTGGGACCACAAAATAATTGTCCTATGTAATGACATGTTCCAAATATAAGAAAAACATTGTTAAAAAGGATAGGATGAGCATAAGTTAGCCAACACAACAAAGGATATTTTTTGGTTTGTGGAAGAAAATACCACTTAAATCTAAAGTTTTATTTTATTATGTCATTGTTATTTATAACACAAACCAAAGGAAAGAGATGCCTTTTTTAAAAGCCATCTCCATTGTGATTATAAAATAAAAAACAAAGCATATAGTTTTCAGAAAGTACCAAATGTATAGTCAAAGAGAAAAAAAAATGACTATTTGACAAGTTTCAGAAGTTTTGCAGTATATTTTTTTATGTCTATTATCCTTTATTCTTAAAGTATATGGAGTAAATCAAGCAAAATGATAAGACTTGTCAGAGTTAGGTGATGGGTAAATGAGCATTATGTTATTCTCTATACTTTTCTATATGTTTTGAGTATTTTATTTTGAAAACAATGAAAACAATGTTATTAACATTTAAATTCAGGTTATTTCAAAATTACTCTAAAATACAGAGGAACCTCTATAAGTTGACCATCTAAGGGACTATAATACACTGGTCAACATACAGAGGTGGCCAACATAAGGAACTAGACCTGCTGAACTGGAATGTTCATGTGGGGCATGTCTGACCTCTGAAAATTAGGTCAACTTAATGGTCAATGTAGGGAGGTGGTCTTTTATGTTCTACTGTATTTTATTTATTTATTTATTTATTTATTTTTTATTAAATCATAGCTGCGTACATTAGTGCAATCAAGGGGTACAATGTGCTGGTTTCATATACAATCTGAAATGTTTTCATCAAACTGTTTAACATAGCCTTCAAGGCATTTTCTTAGTTATTGTATGAAGACATTTCTATTCTGCATTTAGTAAGTTTTGCCTGTACCCTTCTAAGATGCACCATAGGTGTGGCCCCACCAATTACCCTCTCTCCACCCCAATCTCCCCCCTCCCCTTCCCTCCCTTGCCCATTTCCCCATATTCTTGTGCTATAGTTGAGTTATAGCCTTCATATGAAACCTTTAAATTAGCTTCATAGTAGGGCTGAGTACATTGGATACTTTTTCTTCCATTCTTGAGATACTTTGCTAAGAATATGTTCCAGCTCCATCCATGTAAACATGAAAGAGGTAAAGTCTC
>CAUYRH010104271.1:0-32835 GCA_963574655.1 Perodicticus potto
TCTTCAGAGAAGTTTCTCTTCAAGTCCCTTGCCCACCCTGAGATGGGATCACTTGTTCTTTTCTTGCTAATACATTTGAGTTCTCTGTGGATTCTGGTTATTAAACCTTTGTCGGAGGCATAGCCTACAAATATCTTCTCCTATTCTGAGGGCTGTCTGCTTGCTTTACTTATTGTGTTCCTGGCTGTGCAGAAGCTTTTTAGTTTGATCAGGTCCTAGTATTGTATTTTTGTTGTTGCTTCAATTGCCCAGGGTGGGGGTCTTCCTCATAAAATATTTGCCCAGGCCAATTTCTTCAAGTGTTTTCCCTACAGTTTCTTCTAGGATTTTTATAGTTTCATGTCTTAAGTTTAAATCTTTAATCCAGTAAAAGTTTATCTTAGTTAATGGTGAAAGGTGTGGGTCCAGTTTCAGTCTTCTATAGGTTGCCAGCCAGTTCACCCAGCACCATTTGTTAAATAGGGAATCTTTTCCCCACTAAATGTTTTGAATTGGTTTGTCAAAGATCAAATAATGGTAAGTAGCTGGGTACATCTCTTAGTTCTCTATTCTGTTCCATATACCTACCTCTCTGTTTTTGCTGCTATCCCTTTTATAAGGTTGCTGATCTCATTTGTGAGGGCAGGGCCTGCAGGGTCCAATCACCTTCTAAAGGCTCCACTTGGTAACACTTTTGCATAGAAGATTGAGTTTCAACATGAATTTTAGAGAGAACATAGTCAGACCATAGCAAGAAACATAATTATTATTTTATTTATGCATGGGGAAGTGCTGACACCGAATGCCAAACTAATAAGCGACTAAAATTTGACTTTAGTTTGCCTTATTTCTAATTTTCCAAGTTTTTTAGTTTCTGGCAGTGGGTGCATTATTTTTTTTTATTTTTTTATTTTTTGAGACAGAGCCTCAAGCTGTCACCCTGGATAGAGTGCTGTGGCATCACAGCTCACAGCAACCTCCAATTCCTGGGCTCTAGCCAGTCTCTTGCCTCTGCCTCCCAAGTAGCTGGGACTACAGGTGCCCACCACAGTACCTGACCATTTTTTGGTTGCAGCCGTCATTGTTGTTTGGCAGGCCTGGGCTGGATCTGAACCCGCCAGCTCAAGTGTACATGGCTGGCGCCTTAGCCCGTTGAGCCACAGGCACCAGGCCGAGCATCATTTTTTGAAGTGATTTCTATGGAGCTACCCATATCTCAGACACTGATAAAAGATCAGGGTGAAGGGAAGGAACTTGTGTTACATTTAAACACAGAGAAGCACATTTGACCTTGGGGAATTTGTTATTGGTGTCATGCTGTGTTTTACTGTAGAACTTCTCTGAAATTGCAATGGGTTTACCCAGTGTTTTCCTAAGTTTGTTATTTGACTTTTATTCCTCTGGAGGATCGTCTTAAGGAATTAAATATTTGACAAATACTGGGTTGGTCTTTTATAATTAAAAATGCTGAGCGGTGTCTGTGGCTCACGGAGTAGGGTGCTGGCCCCATATACTGAGGGTGGTGGGTTCAAACCCGGCCCCAGCCAAAAACAAAAACAAACAAACAAACAAAAGCCTTGGGGATGGAAGTGGGCAGGAAAATAGCATGTCTCAGTGAGGATTTTTCTCTGGACCCTTCTAGAGTTTCTTGAAGGATCCCTGGGGAAGCTTTGACCCTATAGGGGAAGATCAGGAATTGGGCCTCAGAGGATAAATGTGAGAGAACCAGGAAAGGCTTCCTAAGGAATGGTGTTTAAGCCAAGTCTAGGACTGATGTGGTCCAGAGGCTTGTATTAGGTCCTTATGTCAGGTGTGTGTAATCACTCACATTCCTTATCTCTGTGCGCACACACACATGTACACACACACATTAAGGCTGCCATTTTTCTTCTGAAATTCCACCATGGCCCTTTCCCCTAGTACTGAGACCTCTTGCAATGACCTCTGTAGTCCAGAAACCATCCCTGTTCTTTGTTCTATACAAACATTGGATGGTGTTTCAGAGGACACGGATAAGCTTGTTATGTTTGCTCTTTTGTCCCAGCCTTGGGCTTGACTGATATTCTCAATTCCCTAGACCTTCCCTGCACAGCCTTTGGGGTCCCTAGAACCACACACAAGGCCAGCTAGGAGCCAGCCCAGACTTGGCCCACGCCTGACCCTGACAGCCAATGCTGTCCCTTCTACTGCACGGCTGGAGGAACACCTGTGCTACAAGTTCATGCTGAGCAGTGAGAACGGGCCAAAGGGCATTCAGGACACTGGTTATCCCATTCCACAGAAATGATGACAATGGCCTGGAGTTGGGAAATTGAGGGATGTCTATCATGTCAACACCATAATGCATTTCCAGATTATGCTTCCTGGAGGCTCATTATAGGAGTGAGATACTGGGCTAGGGAGGGCTGAGCTGCAGGACTGCATGGGGTAAGTTGGGTGGGTGCTGTAGAAAGACATGGAGAAGCAGAGAGGGTATGTCCTATTGTGACATTTAACTCTGTGGTTTTAGGCAATGCTGTTTCTCTTGCCTGAGAGACCTTGGTTGGGATTGTTTCTTTGACATTTAGAGTATCCCTCACATGTTCTGGAGGGGAGGGGAGAGACAAAATACAAAGATGGAGAAGCAACCTTCTAATAGCAGGGCAGTGATAGGGCAGGAAGCCCATATGGTGGACTGGAGACTCCCTTTTGTGTTCACAAATGGACCTGAGAGCAAATCAGAGTTAATTGGACCTAGAGAAGAAGGAGGAGGGAAAGCCCATGTGAGAGGGAGCCTGCCAGTGAGAGACCCACACAAAGCTGAGCAGGTGAGATGGTGCCCGCAGGTGGAGGCTGGGCTGAGCTGAGGTCTGTGCATCCACCATAGCACATGGGCTCTAGCCTAGACTGGAGCTCATCGCACCGAGCCCTGGAGTTGGGCACTGCATGCAGAGAGACCAGTGTGAGATAAGGATGAGCTGAGCTTAGGCTGACTGTATTAGAGACTAAATTTGCTTGTTGGATTGCCTGAGTCATCTTTACCTTGCTCGAAATGGCCATGACACATTCATTCATCTATCAAGGCATTTCCACACATCTGTCTGCCCAAGTGTCTACCTTGGGTCAGTTTCTCTTCTGGGTAATGAGAACACTGGGGAAAATACACCATGGCCCCTGATGTATGGTTTCCAGACCCAAGAGCCTTTCCTCCTGTGTTTTGATGATGACTTGCTCACCTTATCCTGTCTTGTCCATGGAATTCTATTCACCTTTCAAGAATCACCTTTCAATGAATTCCTACTTTGTGAAGTTTTCCCTAATGACAGCAGCAGAATCTAAGGGTCTTCTTAACTTTTGAATCTCAAAGCCAGGAAATTTTCCTTTTTTGTAATCTGATTGTCTTGTTCCTCTTTCTGTGGGGCCATGAATACTCAGTGGGGAAAGGCTGAGTGGTGTGAGACAGGACTAGTCTGAGAAAATTGTCATCCTCCTTACCGCCTCGCAGCAGCTTGACTTCCTCATGGCTCCCTCCTTTACCAAGTAGTGCCTGCTCAAAGCCATGGCCACTGTCATGTGCTCACTCCAACTAGTGCCATTCTACTTCTGGAACTAGCCATTCTCCCACTCTCTGACTAGGACCTCCAGTTTCTTGGGTTTACCCACTCCTTTCTAGTTTCACCTGCTTCTCGTTCATCTGTACTCTCGCTTGTCTCCAACTGTATCAGTCACTCTCTTAGTTGGAAGCCTTTCTTATGGTGGCTGGGGTAGATCAGGTAGGCTTGGGCTGGGGGTTGTGTCTAAGAACCTAATCTTGGGTGGAGGGGCCACCTCAGGGGACTTAAATCGGAAATACTGGTGCAGAGCACGGTGAACCTCCGACTCTGTGTCCTATCCTTATGGAGTCCTATATCAGGCAGGCTAATATTGCTCTAAAGAGAACATCAACAATTATGTGACTTAAAGAACAGAGACATTTCTCTCTTACACGCAGGTCTCAAGTGAATGTTACTAGTCAACAGGAAGCTCTGTTTCACATGGCGATTCAGGGTTGGAGAATCATTTTATCTTATTTCTCTTTCACCATACAGATAAGTTGATTTTAACCTTGAATGCACTTAAAATCATTGGGGGGGGGTTTAGACATATCTAAAGTGATGAAAGAAAAAAAAAACTGTCAACCAAGAATTCTATTTCCAGTCAAAACATCCTGACGGTAAAGGAGAAATTAAGATATTCCCAGATAAATAAAAATAATGAAGTTTGTCACTGTACCTACTCTACAAGAAATGCTAAAAAGAATACTTCAGTCTGAAATGAAAAGACTGTAACTCACAGCCACATAGAGAAATAAAAATCTCTAGTGAAGGTAATGACATAGGTAAAAATAAAATAGTATTATTGTATTTTTGGTATACAACTGCTCTTTTTGTTTCCTATGTGATTTAAAAGACACATGCTTAAACAAACTACGTCAGTGGTCACACAAGGTTTAAAGGTGCAATTTGTGACAATAACAACATAAAAGGAGGCAAACAGAGGTGTGTGTATACAAGCAAAGTTTTTGTGTGGTGTTAAAACTAACTTGTTATGAATTCAAATTAGATTGTTATAAATTCAGGATACTGGTAATAATTTTCATTGTAACCATTGAAAATAATCTTTAATAATACAGAAAAGGAAATGAGAAGAGAATAAAAAAAGTACACTGCCCCCCCAATTAACTAAGCAGAAGAAAGCAGTAATAGAGGAAATGAGAAACAAAAAAAAAGTAAGGCATACAGAAAAAAATGGCAAAATGTCAGGACATACTGATAATGTCTTCTTTATCAGTAATTACCTTTTTTTTTTTTGAGGCAGAGTCTCACTATGTCACCCTCAGTAGAGTGCTGTGGCATCACAGCTCACAGCAACCTCAAACTCTTGGGATTAAATGATTCTCTTGCCTCAGCCTCCCAAGTAGCTACAGTACAGGTGCCCACCACAATGCGCAGCTATTTTTTTGTTGCAGTTGTCAATTGTTGTTTAGTTGTCCTGGTCTGGGTTCGAACCCTCCAGCCTCGGTGTATGTGGCTGACGCAGTAACCACTGTGCTTTGAGCGCTAAGCCAGTAATTACTCTAAATGAAAGTTGATTAACTCTCCAATCAAAAGATAGAGATTGAAAGAAAAGATTAAGAAAACATGATCCAAATATAAATTATCTACAGAAAATCACTTTAGATCTAAAGACGCAAATGGACTGAACATGGAAGCCCAGAAAAAGATATTCTATGCAAATAATGATCAAAACAGAGCTAAGCCAATATCAGTAAAAAAATCTTCTTTTTACAAGAAGAGACAAAGAAGGTTATTATGTGTTAGTAAAGGGTACAATGAATCAAGGAGACATAACAGTTATAAACATATACATCAGTCAACAGAACCCAGGATTAAAAGGAGAAATAGTTCTTTAATAGCCAGAAACTTTGAATATCTACTTTAAATCATGTATAGAGCATCAAGAAGGAAATAGAGGACTTGAACGACAGCAATGCTCAACTGGACTTAACATACACAACCTAAAACAGAACTAAAACACTCCACCCAACAACAACAGAATACGCATTCTTCTCAAGTGCATATGGAATAGTCCCCAGACTAGAACATATTTAATGATGAACCAACCCTCAAGAAGCTTAAAATGTTTGAAATCCTACAAAATGTCTTCTCTGACCACAATGGAATTAAAATAGAAATCAGTAGTTGAAGGAAAACTGAAAGGTTCATAAATATGTGCAAACAACATACTCTTAAAAAACAGCAGATTCCTCCGAATCAGGAAGAAATTAGAAAATATTTAGAGGCGAATGAAGACATAGACACAGCCTATCAAAATTGATGGGATGCCCCCCAAAACAGTGGTTGGAGAGAGATGTGTAGCTGTTAACACCTTCATTAAAAAAGAGAGATCTCCGGCCTGGCATCTTAGCGCTCTGGGTGGCCGAGATGGGTGGATCACTTGAGCTCAGAAGTTTGAGACCAGCCTGAATAAGACTGAGACCCCTGTCTCTACTAAAAACTAGGAAAAAATAGCTGGGCATTGTGGCAGGCACCTGTAGTGCCAGCTACTCAGGAGGATGAGGCAAGAGGATCGCTTGAACCCAAGGGTTTGAGGTTGCTGCGTGCTATGATGCCACAACACTCCATCAAAGATGAAAAAGTGAGACTTAGTCTCAAATAAATAAATAAATAAATTAATAAAAATAAACAAATCGACCTGGCATTGTGGCAGATGCCTGTCATCCCAGCTACTTGGTAGACTGAGGCAAGAGGTTCATTTGACCCCAAGGGTTTGAGGTTGCTGAGAGCTATGACACCACAGCACTCAACCCTGGGGCAACAGAGTAAGATTCTGTCTCTCTCTCTATATATATATTTTGGCTCAGTGCCTGTAGCTCAAGTGGCTAAGGCGCCAGCCACATATACCGGAGCTGGTGGGTTTGAATCCAGCCCAGGCCTGCCAAACAACAATGACAACTACAACCGAAAAACAGCCAGGCATTGTGGCAGCTGCCTGTAGTCCCAGCTACTTGGGAGGCTGAGGCAAGAGGATTCCTTAAGCCCAAGAGTTTGAGTTTGCTGTGCGCTGTGATGCCATGACTCTACCCAGGGTGACAGCTTGAGGCTCTGTCTCAAAAAAAAAAAAAATATATATATATATATATATATTTTAATTTTTTTAAATAAAATATTATTTTTAAAAAGAAGTTGCAGATTCTCTTACAGCTCTTCTTGTCTCAGTTCTCACGGAATTGCCTTTACCAATCTGTTCACAGCAATCCAGTATTTTTCTAGTTCATTCCTTTCAATTCTTCTGGCCTCTACTCATTACCCAGTTCCAAAGCTGCTTCCAGATTTTCAGATATCTATATAGCAACAATCCCACTTCTCAGTATCAATTTTCTGTCTTAGTCCATTTTCTGTTGCTAAAACTAAATACTATATCTGGGACTGGATAATTTAATTTTACAAGAAATTTATTTCTTACAGTTCTGGAGGCTGGGAAGTCCAAGGGCTAGAGGTTACAACTGGTGAGGACCTTTCTGCTAGAGGGAACTCTCCACAGAGTCCTGAGGTATCAAAGGGCTCACATAGTGAGGGGCTGAGTGTGCCAAACTGCCTTTTATGAAAACCCACTCTCATGACAAATAAAACACTCTCATGATAACCTACTAATTCATTAACCCACTAGTCCATGAATGGATTAATCTATCCATGAGGAAAGAATGGTCATGACCAAATCACCTCTTTTTAAAGGCCCTGTTTAGGTCAGGTGCGGTGGCTCAAACTTGTTATTCCAGCACTCTGGGAGGCCGAGGCAGGTGGGTTGCTTGAACCCAGGAGTTTGAGACCAGCCTGAGCAAGAGCGAGACCCCGTCTCTACTAAAAACAGAAAAACTAGCTGGGTGTGATAGTGCACACCTGTAGTCCCGGCTACTTGGGAGACTGAGGCAAGAGGATCACTTGAGCCCAGGAGTTTGAGATTGCTGTGAGCTGTGACACCTTGGCATTCTAGCCTGGGGCAACAGAGTGAGATTCTGTCTCAAAAAAATAATGACCAGATAAAACAAAAAAATAAAGGCCCTGTCTACTAATACTGTTACATGGAAGATTACATTTCAACATGAGTTTTGGAGGGCTGAAACATTCAAATTATAGCAGAATTGCTTTCTCAATTTCATTTTGGAATTGTTCATTGCTGATGTTTAGAAACATCACTGATTTGTGTGTGCCGATCTCCTACCCTACAACTTTATGGTACTCATTTATGGTCCTTTAATACATGGTGTATATTAGTTCCAGTAGGTTTTGTAACAGTGGGTTCTTTGGGAATTTTTATGTATAGGATTATTTCATCTATGAATATAGTTTTACCTCTCCCTTTTCTGTTTGGATACTTCTTTTCTTGCCTATTTGCTCTGGTTAGAAATTCCAGGATCGTGTTGATTGACATTGGTGAAAGGGGCTTCCTTGCCTTGGTCCTAATCTTAGGGAGTATATCTTAGTCCATTTTGCTGTTATAACAAAACACCTTAAAAATTTACCTATGTAATTTATAAAGAACAGAAATTTAATTCTTACTTTTCTGGAGGCTGAGAGCCCAAGGTCAAGGCACCAGCAGACTTGTGTCTGATAAGGGCTCACTTTCTGGTTCGAAGAAGGTGCTTTGCTTGCTTGTCCTCAGGGTGGAGGATCACAGTATCCTCAGGTGGTAGAAGGGAAAGCCAAACTCTCTCTCTAAGCACCTTTATGTGAACACTAATTCTATCCTTGAAGACGGAGCCCTAATGGCCTAATCACTGCCCTCACTTATCAATACCATCCCCTTTGGGGTTAACTTCCAACATATGAATTTGAACGAGACACATGCCTTCAAAACATAGCAGGGAAAAAATTTTCAGCTCATCATCATTGAGTATTTAGGTTTTCTGTAAATGCCATTTATTATTTCTAGGAAGTTCTCTTTTATCCCTAGTTTTCTGACCATTGTTATGTTGGAATGATATTTTGTGGAATGCTTTCCCTGGACCAACTCTTTTTTCCCTTTCATTCTCTTAATACTGTACACTACATTAATTGATTTTCTTTTATTAAAACAGCCTCACATTCCTGAAATAAACCGTACTTGGTCGTGGTGTATACTCCTTATAACATGCTGTTGGGTTTGGTTTGTTAGTTATTTTATTGAGAATATTTGCTTTTATGTTCATAAAGGATATTGGTCTGTAGTTTTCTTGTTTCTGATGTGTGGCCTCACATAGGGAGAAAGGAGATATCCCTTCTTCCCCTATTTTGGGGGGAAGATTTTTAAAAGAATTGGTACATTGGGTATATTGGCAAATTGGAGATTTTACATTCCCAGTCTTGTGATGCTTTTCTTAGAATAATGTGTTCCACTTCCATCTAGGCTAATACTAAAGATGTAAAGCAGTGGTTCTCAACCTTCCTAATGCTGCCGTCCTTTAATACAGTTCCTGTGGGTTGCAACCCACAGTTGAGAACTGCTGATGTAAAGACTTCATCTTTTTTAGTGGCTGAATAGTATTTCATGGTATACATATACCACAGCTTGTTAATCCATTCCTGGGTTGGTGGGCACTTAGGCTGTTTCCCACAGTTTGGTGACTATAAATTGAGCTGCAGTAAACAGTCTAGTGCAAATGTCCGTATGAAAAAAGGATTTTTTTCCTTCTGGGTAGATGGATGCCTAGTAATGAGATTGCAGGATCAAATGGGAGGTCTAATTTGAATTCTTTGAGGATTCTCCATACTTCCTTCCAAAAAGATTGTATTAGTTTGCAGTCCCACCAGCAGTGTAAAAGTGTTTGTTCCCTTCTCTCCACATCCATGTCTGTATTTGCAGCTTTAAGACTTTGTGATGTGGGCCATTCTCACTAGGGTTAGGTGATATCTCAGGGTAGTTTTGATTTGAATTTCTTTGATTATTAGGGACAATAAGCATTTTTTCATATTTTTGTTAGCTGTTCCCTCTGTCTTCTTTAGAGAAGGTTCTATTCATGTCTCTTGCCCAGGAATCTATGGGAGTGTTGGGTTCTTTGTTGCTGATTAATTTATGTTCTTTTATAGATCCTAGTTATTAAGCTTTTGTCTGACTTAGAATATGCAAATATCTTTTCCCATTGTAAAGGTTGTCTGTTTGCTTTGATTGTTGTTTCCTTAACTATAAGAGAAGCTTTTCAGTTCAATTAAGTCCCATTTGTTTATTTTTGTTATTGTTGCAATTGTCATGGAAGTCCTCTTCATAAAATTGTTCAAGTGTTTTCCCCACACTTTCTTTGAGGATTTTTATTGTTTCCTGACTTAGATTTAACTCTTTTATCCATCTTGAATCAATTTTTGTAAGTGGTGAGAGGTACAGGTTCAATTTCAATCTTTCACATGTGGTTATCCAGTTCTCCCAACACTATTTATTGAATTGGGATTCTTTTCCCCAGTGCATGTTCTTATTTGATTTATCAAAAATCAAGTGGCTGTAAGATGTTGCTTTCATCTCTTTTCTATTCAGTTCCAAAGGTCAATGTCTCTATTTTTGTGCTAATACCATGCTATTTTAATCACTGTGGCCTTGTAGTATAACCAAAAGTGTGATAGGGTGATACCCTGGCATTGTTTCTTTTTGCAGTTTTTGGCCAGGGCTGGGTTTGAACCCACCATCTCTGGCATATGGGGCCGGCGCCCTATTCCTGGAGCCACAGGTGCCGCCCCTGGCATTTTTTATTACTAAGAATTTCCTTGGCTATACAGGGTTTCTTCTGGTTCCATACAAAACAAAGAATTATTTTTTTCCAATTCTTGAAATTATGATGATGGTATTTTAATGGAGATTGCATTGAATCTGTAGATTGCTTTGGGTAGTATAGACATTTTGATAATGTTGATTCTTCCCAGCCATGAGCATGGTATATTCTTCCATTTGTTAATATCTTCTGCTATTTCTTTTCTTAGGGTTTTGTAATTGTCTTTGTAGAGGAACTTCACCTCTTTTGTTATGTATATTCCTAGGTATTTCATTTTTTTTTTGAAGCTACTGTGAAGGGAATTGTGTCCTTGCATAGCTTCTCATCTTGGTTGTTATTGGTATATACAAAGGCTTCTGATTTATGGACATTGATTTTATATCCTGAGACATTGCTTTATTTTTTGATCACTTCCAGGAGGCTTATAGTTGAGTCTTTGGGGTTCTCTAAGTATAAAATCTTATCACTGGTAAAGAGCAAGAATTTGACCTCCTCTGCACCCATTTGGATGTCCTTTATTTCCTTCTCTTGCCTGATTGTATTGGCTAGAACTTCCAGCACTATGTTGAATAGTAGTAGCAATGGAGAACAACCTTGTATGGGTTCCATTTCTGAGTGGAAAAGCTTTCAGTTTTACTCCATTCAGTATAATATTAGCTGTGGATTTACTGTAGATGGCTTTGTTCAGATTAAGAAATGTGCCACCTATGCCTATATTTTTAAGTGTTCTAATTAGAAATGGATGCTGAATTTTATCAAATGCTTTTTCTGCATCTGTTGAGAAGATCATATGGTCTTTGTTGTTGCTTCTGTTGATATGGTGAATTACTTTTATGGACTTGCATATGTGAAACCAACCTTGCATCCCTGGGATGAAACCTACTTGATTGTGATGAATGATTTTTTTAATATGTTGCTGTAATCTATTGGCTAGGATTTTATTGAGGATTTTTGCATCTATAGTCATTAGTGAAATTGGTCTGAAGTTCTCCTTTTTAATTGGGTCTTTTCTTGGTTTTGGTGATGTTTGCTTCATAGAACATGTTGGGGTAAGATCCCTTCCTTCTCAATTTTTTTTGGAATAATTGGAATAATTGGAATAATTATTGGAATAATGGAATTATTCCAATAATTATTGGAATTGATGGAATTGAATTGGAATAATTTCTGCAGTATGAGTATAAACACTGTTTTGAAGTTTTGATAGAATGCTGATGTGAATCCATCTGGATCAGGGCATTTTTTTTTGTTGGAGAACTTTTATTGTTTCTGTGATCTCAGTTCTTGAAATTGGTCTGTTGAAGAGATCTATTTCTTCTTGATTAAGTCTAAGGACAGGGTGTGATTCCAGGTATTGATCCATTTCCTCCACATTATCAAATTTCTGGGCATAGAGTTTCCTGTAGTACTCGGTGATGATGATCTCTTGCATCTCTGTGGCATCTGTTGTTATTTCTCCTTTGTCATTACTGATAGAGGTTATTAGATATTTTACTTTTCTGTTTCTAGGTAATCTGGCCAAAGGTTTATCAATTGTATTTTTTTTTTTTTTGGTTAATTTTCCGAATGATTCTTTTGTTTTCAATTTCATTTATCTCTGATTTAATTTTGGTTCTTTCTTTTTTTTTTTGAGACAGAGTCTCACTTGGTCTCCTTCAGTAGAGTGCTTGGTGTCATAGCTCATAGCAACCTCAAGCGATTCTCTTGCCTCAGCCACCCTAGTAGCTGGGACTACAGGCACCTGTTAAAATGCCTGGCTATTTTTAGAGATGAAGTCTCGCTCTTGCTTAGGCTGGTCTTGATTCTGTAAACTCCAGCAATCCACCTGCCTCGGCCTCCCGGAGTGCTAGGATTACAGATGTGAGCCTTTAATTTTGGCTATTTTGGCTTGGATTGGCCTGCGGCTCAATGGGCTAAGGCGCCAGCCACGTACACTTGAGCTGGCAGGTTCGAATCCAGCCTGAGCCCGCCAAACAACAATGATGGCTGCAACCAAAAAATGGCCAGGCGTTGTGGCGGGCACCTGTAGTCCCAGCTACTTGGGAGGCGGAAGCAGGAGACTCGCTTGAGCCCAGGAATTAGAGGTTGCCGTGAGCTGTGATGCCACAGCTCTCTATCCAGGGTGACAGCTTGAAGCTCTGTCTCAAAAAAAAAAAAAAAAAAAAAACTATTGACTTTATAAAAATCAATATATGCATCAATATGATTTTTTTTTTTTTTGAGTCACTCAATCACCCTGGGGTGGAGTGCTGTGGCATCACAGCTCACAGTAACCTCAAGCTCTTGGGCTGAAGTGATCCTCTTGCTTCAACCTCCTGAGTAGCAGGGACTGCAGGCGCTGGCCACAAAGCCTAGCTATTTTTAGAGATGGGGGGGGTCTCACTGTTGCTCAGGCTGGTCTTGAACTACTGAGCTCAGGCAATCCGCCACACTTCTGAGCTCAATCAGCCCACCTCGGCCTCCCAGAGTGCTAGGATTACAGGTATTGAGCCATTGCAGCCCAGGCCCCATCACTATGCTTTGAAGAGTGGTTGTTAGTGATGCAAATTTTGAATAACCTTATTAGAGGATAACTGTGAGTCATGTAGGCTTCACGCCTCCTTTTAATGACTTTGAAACACATATAAGCCAATTGGCACTTGGGCACTTGTTTTATTTCATTTACTTGAAATCAAAGCTAATGAAACAGGCAACCTTAAATGAACCCGAAAGATTTCAATAATCATGGTTAGGCACGTCTGGAAAAATCCTATAGGTCTCTCTGTAAATAGATCAATTCCTCAATAAACGTTACATGTGACTTAAACCCCGAAAGGTGCAAATAGGAAAAGAGGCAGCCAGAGAGGAGACACACAGGAATTTTGTGGGTGACACTCTCAGGTTAGATAAGGTTTCTAAGTTCCCCTGTAAAGAGAAATAGGCTTCTTTTTCAGATACTAAGGCTATTTTGAATTTCTAGAATAACTGGTTCCTAAATACAAAACACAAACTCCCCTCCCTTTAAGATAAAGGCCTTTTCTACTTTAAGGCCAAGACTTATAAAACCATTCCCCAGGTAAAATCACTTCAGCAGATACTGACATGACGGGATGTCCCTCTGGGTTTGAGTTACCCCTAGTAGGCTTTGTTGCTTTGGGAGAGCATGATAGGGACCACTCATGGAGATTCCTTTGCAAACCAACAAGTTCATTTCTCTGAAGAGGACCAGCCTGGATGTGTCTCAGTGTTTGCATTGGGCTTTGAGGGCAGCCCAGGCCACGCCAGTTCCCCGCCCCCCCCCCACTATATCCTTGGAGCCCTGCATAGTGCCCAACAAATAATTACATAAATAATAATTTCTTTTTTCTTTCTTTCTTTTTTTGACAGAGTCTCACTATGTTTCCCTCTGTAGAATGCGGCGGTATCACAGCTCACAGCAACCTCAAACTCTTGGGTTTAAGTGATTCTTGCCTCAGCCTCCCAAAAAGCTGGGACTACAGGTGCCTGCCACAACGCCCGGCTATTTTTTGGTTGCAGTCGTCATTGTTTAGCAGCCCCCGGCCAGGCTCGAACCCGCAAGCTTCGGTATATGAGGCTGGCGCCCAACTCACTGAGCTACGAGCGCCAAGCCCACAAATAATTTCTGATGGATGGAGCTCCCGCAACCCAAAGAACTCGACACCAGCTGCCACGACTTTGTGCTACCCTTTTCCATTGCTTATGATCTCTAAGACGCAGAATAAAAACTGACATGAAACCACCTGGGTGCTCTCCCTGCAGTTCCTTTCTATACCGGAGATGAAATAAATCCAATGGACCGCCCATAGGCCAGGGACCCGCTGAGCGGAGAGGCTGACCAGCAAGGCTGCCTGACACCACCACCCGAGTGGGTCGACAGGGGAGTTCCAAGAGCAAGGTCTGCTGTCTCGGCCTCCCTGAGAGTTAGCCAGCGCAGCTCTCACTCATCAGAAGGCGCCTGAATAGGCTCCTGCTTGCAGGTCTCATGCTTGGCTCGGTGTCGCTGGAGGTGATTGGACCGGGTGAAGGCCTGGCCACAGTCCTTGCACTGGTAGGGCCTCTCCCCGTTGTGCATCCGGATGTGCTGCGCCAACTCCGAGGCAATGCGGAAGGCCTTGCCGCACTCCGCACACAGGAAGCCCTTCTCCCCGGAGTGGATCTGTTGGTGCCGCTTCAGGGTGGAGGAGCGGGCAAAGGCCTGGCCACACTGCGCGCACGGGAACGGCCTCTCGCCGGTGTGGGTGCGCTGATGACGCGCGAGGCGCGAGGGCTGCGCGAAGGCCACACCGCAGTCGGCGCACTTGAAGGGCCTCTGGCCGGTGTGCAGCGTCTGGTGCTCGTACAGGTTGGAGGACTTGGTGAAGCACTTGCCGCAGGTAAGGCAGGGGAACGGCCGCTCTCCCGAGTGCACGCGCTGGTGCTCCACCATGCGGCTGGCCACGGCGAACTCCCGGGCGCAGGCGGGGCAGCGGAAGGGCTTCGCGCCCAGGTGCGTGCGCTGGTGGCGCAACAGCGACAGCGGCTTGTTGAAAGTCAGGCCGCACTCGGCGCACGGGAAGGGCTTGTTGTTGCTGTGCATGTTGCGTTGGTGTTTGCGCAGGTCCGAGGAGCGCACGAAGGCCTTCCCGCAGTCGGGGCACGGGTAGGGTTTCTCGCCTGTGTGGGTGCGGATGTGCTTGCGGTGGTCGGAGGACCAGGTGTAGGCCTTGTCGCAGAAGGGGCACCGGTAGGGACGCTCGCCCGTGTGCAGGCGCCGGTGCTGCTGCAGCGTGCCCCGGTGGGAGTAGGCCTTCCCGCACAGCTCGCACGCGTAAGGCCTGTCGCCGCCTGGCGCCTCCGCGGGGCTCCGCGGTTTGCTGGGCTTCTGGAAGGCCCGGCCGCCTCTCCGGCACCTGTAGGGACGCCCCTCCGCCTGCCCGCTCTCGCGCGGGCCCTCTTGGTGCTGGCCTTTCCTGCTAAGGCGCGCTTTTGTCGGCCCCGCGGCTGCCAGGCTGGCTGGGGTGGCCGAGCCCGGTGCTGCTGTGTGTGTCTCCTGCGAGGGGAGGTTCAAACTGCTCCCCGGCCTGGGGAAACGCGCTGGGAAGTAATTGTCTGGGGACACGTCTACGTCTTTCTGTTCACTAAGATACTTTCCAGTGCCCAGTAAACTAGATGGGATATCTAAAGCTTCATCTTGGTTTGCCCTCCTGTCTGCATCATTACCCACAGGTATGGTGTCCCTAGGAGGCTGCATCTGACCTAACACCTTGTGTGAAAGGCCGCTGGGTAGGGTACCCAGGGTCTTTGACACCTCTCGTTCCCAGCCATCCTTCCCAGGCACCTCCACTGGCCTCTGCCCAATGCGCCCAGCACTGAAGGCATCAGAGAATTTCGCTTCCTCCTTCATGGGTGGATGCTGAGAGTCTGGATCGTGGTGAGGTACTGGGAAGCTGCCCCTTGGACAGGCTGCCAGGTCACCAGTGCCCTCTTCATCTCCTGTGTCCTCACCATCTTCCTTCTCGCTCTCTAAGGTCATGGTTAGCATCTGGCCATCAGGAGCCTCCTCAGTCAAGCTGCCAAGAGGGGATACCTCGCCCCACCTGTCCACTTGTGCCATGGTGTTAAGACACTTCTGTTGTCTGCTCTTCCTTAGGAAGAATCTTTGTTTGGCTCAGGATACCTGCAAAAGGGGAGTGTGAAGAGGAAATCACAAAGAATGTACTTAACTATGTTCATGACTGAGGTTCTCTCTACAGCTGTGTTTACCAGACATGTTGTTGAGCCCCACTGGGGAAGGCGGAGTTGGCCCTGCTGAAAATTCCACAGTTATATTCCTTTGGAGATTCTGGTTGCTAGAAGCCCCAGGGGACCATGCTGTCAGAAATAGCCAGGATGGGACATTTGCTTTGTGCCCGCTGGCTCTACCTTGTCCAGGATGCTCAAATTTTAAATGCTAGCCAAATGGGTCCTCTGTGAGCAAGGGGGAAGGCTTGATGAGACAGCAGGAAGCAAGCTGTGGGTCTTCCTTGGGCCCTCTCACAGTGTCCCCTATTTGGAAAGCAGTTTGGCTCTTGCTGTCCCTGCCAGGAATACAAGTCCACCATCTGTGACAATGTTAGCTAGAGCTGCCTTCCAGGCAGTGGGCTGTGCGGGCCATCTCTTCCAAAGACATGAAACAACCCTTGGGAGAATGGGGGTCAGTCTGGAAGACATCAGAGGCGTTCCCAAGAAGGCACTTGCCACCTCTCCCTGGCTAAGCAGGGCTTTTTTTGGTCTTTGTGATTTCTGAAGAGCCCACTAACTGCCAGGAAGGGTAAGTATAAGCACCTGAAGAGGAGATGCCTGTTGAGAACTTGAACTGTTTTTGAAATATTGACTCATGTTAGACATTCACAAGAATTTACATTCTATGTCATTTTTTTTTTCTTCAAGACAGAGTGTCACTCTATTGCCCCGGGTTGAGTGTCTTGACATCATAGCTCGCAGCAATGTCAAACTCTTAGGCTCAAGCCATTCTCTTGTTTCAGCCTCTCAAGTAGCTGGGACTACAGGTGCTACACACCTGTAAGTCCTGGCTAGTTTTTCTATTTTTTTTTGAAACAGAGCTTCAAGCTGTCACCGTGGGTAGAGTGCTGTGCCATCACAGCTCACAGCAACCTCCAACTCCTGGGTTCAAGTGATTCTCCTTTCTCCGCCTCCCAAGTAGCTGAGACTACAGGTGCCTGCCACAATGCCGGGCTATTTTTTGTTGCAGCCATCGTTGTTGTTTGGCAAGCTGGGGCTGGATTCAAACTCGCCAGCTCAGGTGTATGTGGCTGGTGCCTTAGTCGCTTGAGCCACAGGCACCGAGCCAGTTTTTCTATTTTTAATAGAGACAAGGTCTTGCTCTAGCTTAGGCTGGTCTTGAACTCCTGAACTCAAGCAATCCACCTGGCTCAGCCTCCCAAAGTGCTAGCATTATAGGCATAAGCCGCCACATCCGACCTTCTCTGTCTGCCTTTTCTGTTTTAATAGAAAAATAGTGTTTAAGTTACCTTTGGTTTAAATATTTAACCTGTCCCTCCCAGGTATGGCATATTGATCCCATGGCATTGTGTGCTTTTCATAAACCACACATGCCCACAGGGGTATAAGTCCCCTCACTTTAGAAGCACTGATTTTGGGTTTTGACAGCAAGGCATAAGACATGGGTGCCATTTGGGTTTTATTTTCAAACTGATTTTATTTTAGCTTGAAGACATGGAGAAAGCCTAATAAAGATTGTTTGTGCAAGTGGCAAATTTTATAGGAGTTACTGAAGTGGGAGGCAGGCCAACAGGGGCCTCTCGGGGGGACAGTTACTGACCATAGGGCTAAGTTTGCTTTGCTCTGGAGAGAACATTCTGAGAATCTCAGATGTGGGTAGTATTAATAGTTCTCATTTGTCTAAGCACATATTATGAACCAGGCACTATGTGGAAGCCTTCATATGATTTCATTTATTTTTCCCAGCAACTTTTAAGATACATACTATCATTGTCATATTATCGTTTCTATTTTATAGACCAAGAAACTGAGGCTTAATGAGGTTTCTTACCTGCTCAAGGCCACATAGCTCATAGACAGCAGCCCTGGGGTTTCTCTCTAATTTCAAGGCCATTTCACTGAGCCCTGAACCATACTGCCTCCCAGCTGTGGCCTCCAGGCTGAGGCCTGCCCTGGGGCTGGGCCCCACCCTAGAGCGGCCACAGCATCCAGCAGGGAGAGCTGCTGCTTTCTGCAGGCATCAAAGCCCCTTGTGTTTTCTGGGCCAAGGAACCTTGGCTATGAGGCTTCACTGCTGGGCTCCTCCCTACTCTCGTTGACCCAGATTACCCTCCACAGAGGGAGAGGCCAGTGGGCAGCTGCTAGAGCCAGGACCCATGGTGCAGAGGCCACTGCCTGTGGTGGTCGAGGGCATTAGTCACTGAGTATTTGCCTTCTGAAAGCACCTTCTCTCTGTCTCCAGGCCACCTTCCACTGCCGTCTCAGAAGGGATAAGAAGAGCAATCTTTGTCTTTGGTGGGCCCTATTGCCCTGTCCCCATCTCATCAAGCTGTCCTTCCCCAGGCTCTGCCTCATCACAAGCCCAGTTACAGTGTATGGATGGAGTGGGGAGCACGAGGCAGGAATCCTTACTTTCTGCTCTAGGCACAGAAGCCATAGAGGGAGGGAGGACACGTTGTAGTCATGACCAGGGCTCAGCATCTCATATCCCCTTGTGCTCTCAAGCCCAGGAGCCACTCCTCATCCCTCGCTGCCCTCTCCCCATCACAAATCAGAGTGGCTGGCATGCCTTTTGATGGGAACCCGGGAGTGACCAATTTTCAGCAGAGTGGATCTTAGAGATTAGATGCATGTGTGTAGTTAATAGAGCAGACACAGCACTAGCCAATTCATACACCTTAGACTGGGTAGCTTGCTCAGGGGCTGTGGTCCCCCAGTAGGGCCAGCAAAGGGATGCTGGATTTGTGTGGAGCTGATTTCTTGGGTCTCATTCTACCTCTGCATCAGCGCACCAGGCATGTTCCGTGGCACTTACTTCACCCACTCCCCAGCCTACCCCCCAAACCCTATTCTCCACAGCCTATGTCTTGTTCTCTTCCTTTGGGCCACTGGTGGGTCTCCCTAGGGCAGCACACAGCTCTTCACTAGCTAAGTGACCCCCTCTCAGGAGTCTGAGGGGGACTGCCTTCTCAGTGGGGAGCCTCTCTTCTGTCTGAAGCGCTGTCTCCAGTGCATACATCCTGCTCTCCTCCTGCAGCTGCCAAGGCTCTCTCTCAACCACCAGGAAAGTCTGGAGGAAGGCAGGGGCCCAGGCTGGGATTTTCTGGCAGAGTCTGCACAAATATACCTGGTCTGGAAGTGGAACACAGGTGCCGTGTTTGCTCTGTGCTGGCCTCCAGAAGCTGTCCCTCTGCTTTCCAGATGTGCTGACCCCCTAAAGCTGTCAGAGCTCAGCCCTTTCCTGGAACTCAGCCAGGAGTGGACCCAGTGCAGCCTTCAGCTCCCCCACCTCACACATGGGCACTTTGCAGAAGTCTGGACTAATGGCTTGTTCCAGCTCTGGCCCCTGCCCCCTTCTTCGGTCTTTCCAGTTTGTACCAAGCCCATGCCAGGGTGGCTGCCTCCCACGTTCTCCTCTGCCCACCCTCTTCAGGCCTTGCCCACCACCTTGGCTCAGACACAGACAGTTACTTACCTGGGAAATGTAGACAGCAGTGTGGGGCTTCTGCCCTGGCTTCTGTGACATGTGGCCTCAACAGCAAGAACCAGAGTTGGGTACAAATCAGCAGAGATGGTGTCTCTGTCTCTTATGCTTTTATGTCCAGTCCAGCAGCTGCAGAGAGAGCCTGAGGAGGTGGGGCCAAAGCAATACACTCAACCTTCCTGGCTGCATCCAGAGAGCAGCCTGGGAAATAGTGGGTCTGCCCTGTCTCACTGCCTGAACCGATCCTCTGCTCCCTCTGCTCCCGCCTCCCCTCCCTGCCAGAGCCAGCCTTCCTCCCTCTCCCACGGTCCCTCAGCTCTCCTGCAGGTGGCCCTATGCCTCCTGTTCACTCTCACTCCTTCCTCCCACGGAGCAAGCAGTCCATCCTTCACTTCAGTCCTGACATATTCACTGGGCCACTGTCACATGTGAGCTTCCTAGGCAGCTTCTTCCCTCTCTGGGAGGCACAACAGAGTGTTTAGCCTGTACTTCTACTTCCTCTACTGTGGTTTCCCCTTTTTGCAGAACTATGGGTTGAACAGGAGTGAGGATTGGCAGAATTCTTTGTAGCAGCTCAGTCATTGGCTCAGAGATGCCCATGGCCACTTAACTGGGAGATGGGTCCAATTTTCTGCCTTTTTTTTTTTTTTTTTTGAGACAGAGCCTCAAGCTGTCACCCTGGAGAGAGTGCAGTGGCATAACAGCACACAGCAACCTCCAATTCCTGGGCTCAAGCGAGTTTCTTGCCTCCACCTCCCAAGTAGCTGGGACTACAGGTGCCCGCCACAAAACCTGGCCAATTTTTGGTTGCAGCCGTCATTGTTGTTTGGCGGGTCTGGGCTGGATTCGAACCCGCCAGCTCAGGTGTACGTGGCTGGTGCCTTAGCCCGTTGAGCCACAGGCGCTGAGCCTGCCTTTTTTTTTTTTTTTTAAGTCATTTGTACATAGATCATGAATACATTTATGCCATTATGGGAGTCAATGTGTTCATTATTTATACAAATTGGAGTGCTTACATCCTACTAATTAATATAGCCTTCACCTTATTTACCCAATTACACAATTGAGACATTTGTGTTCTACGCCTGATAGATCCAACTTGTACTTGCAATATGCTCCATAGGTGTGATCCCCCCTATTAACCCTCCCTCTACCAACCCACTCCCCTCCCTTCCCCCCTTCATCCCAGACTATAGTTGTGATTCATCTCTCATATGAAAGTGTGAGTGATTATAAATTTGGTCTATAGTAGTACTGAGTACATTGGATATTTTTTTTCCATTCCTGAGATACTTTACTAAGAAGAATGTTTTCTAGCTCCATCCATGTAAACATAAAAGAGGTAAAGTCTCCATTTGTTTTAATGCTGCATAATATTCCATGGTATACATATATCATAATTTATTAATCTATTCATGGGTCAGTGGGCACTTGGGCTTCTTCCATGACTTGGCAGTTATGAATTGAGCTGCAAGGAACAATCTGGTGCAAATATCTTTGTTGCCAAATGATTTTTGGTCTTTTGAATATACACTAGTAGAGGAATTGCAGGATCAAATGGCAGGTCTACATTTCGATCCCTGAGTGTTCTCCAAACTTCCTTCATTTTCTGTCTTATTCAAACAGATGCCAGGCATGTGTATCCCTTCTCTTCATCGTTTAGCCTTGCTCCCTATGTAGGTTCATTCTGAAAAGAAAAGTTGGCCCAGGATAGAAGTTTCATCGTGTTCAGAATTTATACTCACTCAAGTCTAATGTGCATTTATTAGGATGAACGTTCAGGACATTGAAACAGGAGATGGAAGTATGTACGGTACCTATGATGTCACTAGGTTACCAAAAATATACTGGTTGATAGCAGCATCAGGGTCTGTGTTTTTATCTTATCATTCACCAGCTGTGTGACATTGGGCAAGTTACTTAACCCCTGTGTGCTTTAACTCTTCATCTGCAAAATAGGGCTCAGGATAGTATCAGCATCATGGAGGTCTTGGGAGGACAGAATGAGATAAAGAACTTGTAAAAAGTTTCACCCAGTGTGTGGAACGTAGCCAATGCCAGAAGTGTTAGCTTCCCTTGTTGTTATCATCGATGTCCTTGTTTATCTAGGAAAGACATGGCTCCTGGGGCTCCTTTTACATCCCCCCTGACCCTGTTAGAGCTGCGACTCTAACAGGAATATTGATGCCCAACACACTTTTCTGAAGAGTGGTTTTCAGAGTATGATCCAGAGAAGCAAGTTTCTCTGGCCCTTGGGGTTTTTTCAGTGTGGCTTCAGGGGGAGGAAGCAGGCAGCAGGGCCATGCCTCAAGGTCTATGAGTCTGAACTTCTGGAACAGGGTTCAGATCCTGATGAACATAGAGCCCCTCAAATAAAGTGAAGACTGCAGCAGATGTGAGACATGCACTATTCTGGCAAGAGGATCCTTAGCATTCCCTATTTCTTGAAAGGCCATGATGAGAAAAGAATGGGATGGGAAGAGGAAATATTTAAAGTATCTCCTATGGCAGTGTTTCAGATGATGCTGCCACCAACCCACATCCCAACTCTGTGTTCAGAATGTCCCAAGTTGCCATATTGTACAGGCTCAGATACCTTTGGCAAGAAAGTACCTAGGTCGTCATTGATTGGCAGAGTGTCCTATGGAGGTGAAAGCTGGAGCTGGAATGAGTGTATGTGTGCACCCCTCTTGTAGCCTCTCAACAATGATGCATATTCATTGAGCATCTACTGGTGCCAACACCGTGCTCACACACCACATGCAGTGTCTCCTTAATCCTTACCACATTCTGATGAAGTAGCTACTACCAGTGTTATCCCCATTTACACACTGGGGATACTGAGGCACAGTCAGCTTAGGGACCTTATCCAAGACGATAGTCACACTGTTCCTATGTAGTGGAGCTGTGGTTGGAGTCGAGGCATCAGAGTCTGCAGTCTTTACTGCTTGCAATATAAGCTTCCCAAATACTGTCCCTTGGAGCCCACACACTTGGTCTTTGCCTGACTTCCCCTCCGTGTCTTCCTGGAAACTCTTAGTCTAGGGCTGTCCAACCTGCAGCCTGTGGACCACATGCTGACTTTGTGAGGACTATTTTGCCTATCTGTGGTGTTGGATATCACAAAAAGTAGGCACGGACATTTTTTTCTGCCAATCAGCTTTGGTTAGTGTTTGTGTATTTAATATGTGGCTCAAGACAACTCTTATTCTTCCAATGTAGTGCCGAGAAACAAAAAGGTTGGGCACCCCTGCCTTAGTCCTTCCACTCCCAGGCTCTGTGACCTCTGTATATGTGGTCACTGTGGTTATGGCCTCAGAAGACATTCTGCTCCCAAAGAGATGCTTCCTGCAAATGCCCACCCATTCTTGTCTATGTATGACAGCTTATTTTTCATTATGCTTTCTTTCTAGAAACTATAACAGATTAATCATGTCTTGGGACCTCCATGTTAAATTGTTCATGTCACTCCTTAGTTTTCAAGACACGATGTTTCCATCTCACTGGTACAGAATGGGCCAGTTAGAGATAAATGAGACCTGGAGTGGCCTGGACATGGGCCTGGCTCACTAAATAACATCTCCTTGAGTCATCAATTGTGAGAGGTCCCCAAGCCATGTTAAAAACCCTGCTTTGAAGCATCATGCACCTTTTCTTTCTATGAGGCTTCACTATACTCACAAGTCACATAAGGGGCTGATGAGGCCTCAAAACTGAATTGTGCCTATTACTTGGACCACTGGTCAACCTGCCCTTCAGACCCTAGGGAACAAGAATTGCTTTTGTTTTCTGGGTTCTTTTCACTCTTGACAGCACGAGTACATTCCTTGTCTCATACAGTTTTCCCAGCAGTCTCTATAAGGCCACTAGACATGGAGAGTTGAAGGGGATTTCCCTAAAGGCCACCTCATTTTCCTTCTTTTAAGGATTTTTGGGATCTGCAGAATGATCTGTACCATTCTGCCCTTCCCTTATGTTTGGAAACAAGAAAGGTTTCTTTTTTTTTTTTTTAATTTGTCTATTAACTTTTTTAAAAGATGTTAAATTGCTTTAATACATACCTTGTTTTATTATATTCATTCATTTGTTGTTATTTGCAAGTCTTCCTTTAAAATCTGGCTTTCCCCTATGCTGCCTTGACTGGCCATGGTGAAAACAAGGGCCTACCTGACAGTCTTAGAAGAGGAGAGAGAAGAGATTGAGTGAGGAGCTTAGTCAACAGGGAGAGAGAAAAGCATCTGGCTCCTGCTAGGCACAGTGCAGGAGCTCCATGGTGCCTGTGAATGGCAATGACACAAACCAGACAGGTGGAGCTCAGTGACATGGTAGAACATGGGCCACACTCGCCCTTCCTCCTGGGAAGGCCTTGGGCTCCTGGCTGAGTTTGTGAACCATACCCAAGTCTAGACCTTGGGTGGGGTTGTGACTCTGAAGGGACCTGAGAAGATTCCCATGCTCTCTCTCCCTTGAGACTCTGAAGTCAGGCCTCCCTCCCCTGAAGCTTCACCAGGTTCCACTGCCAGCGGTCATCACAGTGCTCTGCTGAGCTGCTTCCAGATAGCGGGAACTATTGGTGAAGTGCCACCCAGTCTGCTCCCTGCCTCAGCCCTTTGTCATCCTTGAGGATTCATGGAACCACTAATATTGTTGTTTTCTCTCATGCATTAAACTGTCTTGAGTAAGAATAGACATGCAGAAAGCAGAATTGTAAGGGAAAACAGGAACTTGATACACAGTCTTGACTCAGAAAGGCCTCGCTTTAAACTCCAGTCTATTTGTTCAATGACCTTGGTCAGTTTACTTCACTTTTCTGAGCCGCAGGCTCCCCATTTGTAAAATGGGAATAAGAATACCTTCATGATGAGGTTGTTGAGAAAATAACCTGTAACACTATTATAAAAGCATTTAGGCCATTGTTTGCCATATATTGGTTTTTCAGTAACTTGTAATAACTCTTGTTATTTTTATCCTACAGCTAGTGGGAGCTTGCTGATGTCTTAATCCCATCCCTGTTCTTCCAGAATGCTTGCCCTTAATTACTCTGCTTCCAGAAGCATGCCATTCTTCCGGCTCTGACGCTGGTCTTCTTCCCCCAAACGTTCCCATTAAGAAACCAGTCAAGCAGCCTTTATTGAGGCCAATAATGTTGCCAGAGCAGTGATATTGTCAACCTGGGCCTTTCTGGTGTACTATACTGGGCACACATGGCAATCTCTGACAGGGTGAGAAGAGAAGGTGATGATTCCACACTTCAGGGCTTCCTGGCACCTCCTGAAGGACAGTGTCAAGCAGAGGGCCTTCTCTTCAGTGACTCAGGGCCACCTGCCCCAGTAAAGGTGCACGGCATGGTGACTGAGCTTGTGGGGCTTCAGGAGTCAGGCTACTTGGGCAAATCCAATTTCTGTGACCTTGCCCATGAGTGGGCAAGTTACTTAATCTTTCTGTGCCTCAATTTCTTTTTCTGTAAGTTATGCCTAATACATCTATTTCACAGAGTGGTTGTGGGGATTAAATGAGATGATGAACTTTGCAGAGTACAAGGGATGGGCAAGCACCCAATCAATATTAGCTAGTAATAGAATAATATGGGTTGGGGACTTACCTGTCTATCCCAAACGGCAGAGCATCCCCTCTGGTTTCCACCTTCTCTTCAAGTTGTACCAAGGCTTTACCCTATGGGTGAGCTGTAACCAAGTCCCCCCGGGGCAGTGATCACTAGTGCCCCTTGGGTGAGCTCTAAGAAGACCAGCCCTCTCCGCACTCCTCAAGACCCATGTTGTACTGTAAGGCCCTCCCAGGGGACCACCCAGGCCCATGCTGCAGGAGGACGAGTGGCAAGCATCAGGATAGGCATCTCTGGAGTTCAGGGAGCCTTCTGGGTACAAGAGGTGGAAGATCCACATTCTCTATTGGCATCACAGCACAATTCCCTAGCCGGGAGAATAGCAAACCTTCCCAGGCCACAGAGTCTTCAGGCCTCTCCTCCTCCACATTCCACCTCAGCCTTAGGACCTTGCAGAAGTCAAAGAAAGAACACCAGAAATGAGACTTCTGGGAATCTCCTGCACTTCAGGTTTACCTCTGTCTTTGCTGGTCCTTCCAGGATCAGAGATGGAAGACCTGGGGAGGGCTCGGCGCCTGTGGCTCAACGGGCTAAGGCGCCAGCCACGTACACCTAAGCTGGCGGGTTCGAATCCAGCCCGGGCCCACCAAACAACAATGACGGCTACAACCAAAAAATGGCCGGGCATTGTGGTGGGCACCTGTAGTCCCAGCTACTTGGGAGGCGGAGGCAGGAGACTCGCTTGAGCCCAGGAATTGGAGGTTGCTGTGAGTTGTGATGCCATAGCACTCTATCCAGGGTGACAGCTTGAGGCTCTGTCTCAAAAAAAAAAAAAAGGAAGACCTGGGGAGGGCAGAAGGAAAGATGCTGCAAATCTTTAATTAATGATCAAATTGCAACAGAACCCTCTGTTCTTATGTATCAGTGACAGTCTTTTAACTGAGGATTCCTGGAGCCCCGGGCATGGTGGAACTGTTAGAAATTGGGGGGCAAGAGGAAAGAAAGGAATTGATTTCAGAATTTTAAATGAAGAGATTTTAGAAATTATCTAAAGCAAAGTCTCTGTTTAATAGGTGTTGAGATACCAGTATTCATTTATTTGTCCCATCATTCATTCATCAAAAATTTGATGAGCTTCATTATGTCAGTACTTTTCAAATTGCAGGACGCAACCTGTAAATAGGATAGGGAATCACTTTAGTGAGCCTCAACCAACATTCTTTTTAGAATAAGCTAGGATAAAATTGCATATAACATATCAAAGTGTTCCACACATAGTATGGAAAAGTATAGTTTCATGTAATTTTGTTTTAGTTTTATATTCATATGTGTGTAGGGTTATAATGAAAACTACTCTGGTTTGCTTTGATTCTTGGTCAGGAACATTTGAAAAATGCCAGGCTTTGCATCAATCCTGCAGTGCATTGTCTAGAGACCTGGATAAGTATACTGATTCCAGAGCCACACTCCCAGAGATTATTCAGGTCCAGGAAGGCCCCCGATTCTGCGTTTTTGACAAGCCGGGGCATGAGCTGCAACTATACCAATAAGCACTGCTCAGAGCCAGAGGCCGAGCGGCCAGCATACGGAGGAAGCAGGCTGCGTCCCGCTCCGCAGGGCTCCGCAGAGTGCAGGAAACTCCGAGCTGTGCGCAGACAATTCTACTATGGGCGGGCACGCTGCAGGGGGCACAGAGGAGGAATTGGCTATGCCTGGGCCTCAGGGAAGTCTTCCCCAAAGAGATTCCCTTTGAGTTGGCTTTGAAGGATGACTTTGAGTTTGCCAAACAAAGAAGAGGGCAGGGCCCTCGCCATGTCAGGAGCTCCTCACCGAGTCCCTTATTCCAGCTGTCCTCCTCAGGTGCTGTCTGCGGGTCTCTGGACAGGACAAGGGCCCGGCTCTCGGGCTCCCCCTCTGGCTCACTGGAACATTGCTGCTGGGGTCCAGCTTCGCCGCAGCTCCTGGCTCCGCAGTCCTCCCAGGTCACACCACCTACAGGAGCTGGCCAGGGTACAAGGGGCCTTTTCTTTCCAAGGCCCCCATCAAACACACACGCCTTTCCTTGCAGCTGTCTAGCTCGGCTGCCTGAACACAGAGGTAATTCACAGGAGATGTGGAGAGGCGTTTGAGGTTTCCATCCAAACACACACCTCCCTTTTCCTTTTTCAACTGCTGCACTGATCGTAACCGGAGAGGACCTCTCCACACAGTGCTCTGGCCGTGGGTGGGAAGCCAAGTTTCTTGAAAGAAATTTTCTTTAGGGCTGCTGGAATGCAGCATGCCTCTGTGCGTGTGCATTCTCCTGGCCAAGGCGAACTGAGGCCCGACCCTGCCTGCCCCGGAGCAGTGAGCGTGTCTGTTCTTTGGAACGACCATGAAAACCTCTGGCAAATGTGACAGCAGTGGGAATGAGCATGGAGATAGAGGCAGGAATGAACACAGTTATAAGTAGGGTATAAGAAAACAAACGCATGTTTTGCGCAGTTTTATGTCATATTTGAAAACAATGAAATAAATTACATTTTTGTATATATGTAAAATTAAAATCTTACATTCGTAATAGGAAGGAGGATCAACAGTCTGCTAATGACCAGGCCTCATTAGATGAGAGGAGAAGAGTGCTTTGGCCTAGTCCAGTCCTCCTTTTGCAGAGAAAAGAGGGTCCATTTTTACAACCCTCCACCCCCACCCAGGGGCTCAGGCTACTGGAGTGGTGGCAAGAAGCAGGCCTACGCTGGGGAATTTGGGAATGTCCAGGCTTCTGCTCTTCAGCCAGGTTTCTTCCTTCAGAAAGGCATAGAGGATGAGAGGTGGCAAAGCCCTCTGCACAGAGATGTGTAGTCCTTCCTCACAAGGAGCTTGGGACCCTCCTGCAGTGTCACCATCCAGTCTTCAGGTAGGACAGTATCGATGCAAAGCTAAATAAGAGCCCCAAGACCACCAAATCAGAGAAAGGAGAATGAGATGGGGCTGCTGTCTTAGAGGCTGCCACCTTGCCTCCACCCTAAGGATGCACAGGGGCCCAGCTAGGTGGGCAGTGCTGGGAACAGACCTGAGTCCTTGCTTTAGGGAGGCCCTTTTCCTGGACTTTAGCAGACTAAGTCTCCCGGTAACACATCTTTTACTGTAAAGGTTGCTCCTTAGTTAGGACCCAAGGACACTGTCTCAGCACCTTTTCTGGACTTGTGAGCTTCCTAGGTCTCTTCAGCTACATGTTTCCAGGCCATGTACCATCTCCTTAGGTGGGTTGCCCTTGCACATTAGAAGTCTTCCTCTTAAAGGGGGAAGGCCCAATCAAACTTTGGAACAGCCTTACTGTGGCCATCTGTCTACCCAGGATAGTGGAACATCCCAAATTCAAAAACCTGAAATCTGAAACTTTTTGAGTGCTGACATCATGCCACAAGTGGAAAATTCCACACTTGACCTCATGTGACAGGTTGCAGTCAAAATGCAGGTGCACAACACACAGTTTATTCAATGCCTCCCTATCCCCAGGGGACCCACCTTCTAGGCTCTCAACTGCTTCAGATATTTCTTATCAAATAAAATAAAATAAAAAAAGCATACAGTAACCTTTCAATCAAAATACGCAAAACACAGCATCATAGGTGCAGACTGAAAGCCCACTGTTGTTTCTTGTTGCCATTGTTTGACAACTGATGCAAGTATTCCAGTGTGCTGTTATCCTGAACATACCATCTTTTCATTGTATTAATTGCATCTCACTTTTTATTATAAAGTACTTATGTATGAATACATATAAGAAGATGATTGCTTATCAGCAGCATATATTCCAGGTCAGGAATGATGGTGATACCACACAACCACATATTGTCCACTTGGGTGGCTGAGATAGTGACTCCTTTGTTTCATGATGCTTCAGTGTACACAAACCTTGTTTCATACATAATATTATATAAAACTATCTTCAGGCTCTATATATAAGGTTTATAGATGAGAAACATAAATGAATTTTGTATTTAGACTTGATTCCTACCCTTGAAATATATCATTATGGGCTTGGCACCTGTGGCTCAAACGGCTAAGGCACCAGCCACATTCACCTGAGCTGGCAGGTTCGAATCCTGCCAAACAGTAATAATGGCTGCAACCAAAAAATAGCCAGGCATTGTGGCGGGCGCCTATAGTCCCAGCTACTTGGTGGAGGCAGAAGAATCGCTTGAGCCCAGGAGTTAGAGGTTGCTATGAGCTGTGATAACATGGTACTCTCCCCAGGGCAACAGCTTGAGGCTCTGTCTCAAAAAAAAAAAAAGAAAAGAAAGAAACTTTATTTGTATTGCACAATGTAGTAGGTTAGATAGTGGTGCCCCCAAACTTCCATGTCCACTGGACTTTCAGAAGATGACCTTATGATAGCATGCTGACTCATGCCTGTAATCCTAGCATTCTGGGAGGCAGAGGCAGGTGGATCGTCTGAGCTCAGGAGTTGGAGACTAGCCTGAGCAAGAGCAAGACCCATCTTTAAAAAAAAAAAAGGTGGGCGGCACCTGTGGCTCAGTGAGTAGGGCACAGGCCCCACAGACTGAAGGTGGCAGGTTCGAACCCAGCCCCAGCCAAACTGCAAGAAAAAAAAAAGAAGAAATATATCATTATGTATATGCAAATATTCCAAAATCTGAAACATTTTTGCTCCAAGAATTTTGGATAAGAGATACTCAACTTGGGTACTGGGTCAGGAGTGCCACTTTGGAGTCAGGAAGGCTTGAGCTTAGATCTCTGCTTTGCCACTTACTAGTTTGTGACCTTGAGGAAGGGTGTTGACTTCTCTTGCTGCCTGCCCCACGCAGTGGGGCAGTGGGATACACGTAATAGCACCTCTGTCTCAGAGCTCCATGCACGTTGTGAAGACACGCATTCCATGTGATGCATCTGGAGAAGCAGAATACATGGAGAGACCCACAACTGAAAATAACAGAAAAGAACTGAAGTCCCATTGCCATCTGAGTTTCTAAGCAGTGTTCTGGGCATTAGTTGGTCTGACCATTACAGGGCAGAGAAGATTTGGCTCTTCCTTATTTCTGGTTCTCTCTCTTGGTGGCCCAACAGCTCCAGCCTTGCTGGAAAGCTCATCCCCTGACCTCTCGGTATAAAGGAACACACCAAAGCAGGCTTTTACACAAGCAAGGGTGATATCACATCTTGCCTCTACTGTGTTTGGGCAGCTAGACTTTGTGCAGAGAAAGATGCACCCCAACAAAGCCTCAGCCAACCTGTCAGGAAGCTTTGGAGCAAATGTTCCAGGTCAGTGTCCAGCATTGGCGACTGGGGAGGCTGGTCTTTCTCTGTCCAGATCACCAGGTACAGGATGCCCTGGAAGGGGCATGGTCTTGGATCAGGCAGCTCTCTGCAGCTGAGGCCGACTCTGAAGGAGCTGACATGAAGGGTGCTTGCTCACTGCAGTACCTACAGGTGCACGGCAAGGGCCGCCTGGAGGAAGGTCTGGGCAGCCCATCTCCACTTGCACCACAACCTCTTGCTCAGGTGCAGCACCTGCAATTCCCATTTCAGCCCAGCTGGAGAGGCCAAGGCTGGAACTTGCTGTCCTACAAAAGAGGCGTTTCCTCTCCTGCTGCTGCTTCCCTTCACCGGCCAGCTTCTGGAAGCCCTTATCTACATACGCTCTCTCCACGTCTTACCGTTTACTCTTCGAACCTGCTACACACTGGCTTCTACCCTCCATCTAACTGAAATTGCTCCAGTCAAGCTCAATGACCTCCATTGGGAAAAATCCAGCTGATACTTATTTTGTCCCTTACCCAAAACCTTTTGGCCTCTCTCTGCTTCTGGAAACTTCCTTCTCTGATTTTTTTATATGACACTACAACTTCTCCATTGCTCTCTTCCATCACTTCTTTTCTCTAGTTTTTTTTTTTTTTTTTGCAGTTTTTGGCCGGAGCTGGGTTTGAACCCACCACCTCCGGTATATGGGGCCGGAGACCTACTCCTTTGAGACCCAGGCACCGCCCACTTCTTTTCTCTAAAGGTTAGCATTCCTCAGAATTTGGCCTTAAGCATCCCATTCCTTTTCTCATCTCTTCTGTTCTCTCTCCCTTCCTCGCCTCTCTCCTCTTCTTTTTCTTTCCTCTCCTTCCCCTTCCTCTCTTCTTCTCTTTCCTCCCTTCCTTTCCCTTTCCTTCTTCTTCTCTTCCTTCCCCTCTTTTCCTCTTGCCACTTTCCTTTTCTCCATACACTCTCTCTAGGTGATTTCATCCATGCTCATGGCCTGAAATCTCATCTATATTCTAAAACATCTCAAATATACGTTCTTCCTGAATTCTAGATTTCTATACACCAAACCATTAACACCCTAAACTTAATCATTCAAAACCAAATCCCTGTGCGGCGCCTGTGGCTCATTGAGTAGGGCGTCGGCCCCATACACCAAGGGTGGTGGGTTCAAAACCAGCCCCGGCCAAACTGCAATTAAAAAAATAGCCAGGCGTTGTGGCAGGCGCCTGTAGTCCCAGCTACTCGGGAGGCTGAGGCAAGAGAATCACCTAAGCCCAAGAGCTGTAGGTTGCTATGAGGTGTGACGCCACGGCACTCTACCAAGGGTGACAAAGTGAGACAGAAAAATAATAATAATAAATCAATCCCCAAACTTACCTCTCTCCCAAATATCACCATCTCAATTAATGGCACCGTTAATGGTGTGTGTGTGTGTGGAGAGAGAGAGAAAAAGGAAAAGGAAAACAAAAGAAAAAAGTACTACCTTCTTACTTCCAAGGACTTCACATTCTTGCCGAAACAAAAGTCAGAGTAAAGAGGACTTTAGAAGGTAGTAAAACGATGAAGAGCTATGAGGACAAATAAAGAAGGGGAGTGGGTGGGATAGAGCAAGAGAGTGGAGGTGGGCAGAGGGTGGTCTGGAAGGACTCTGACGTGGCTTTTCAGCATGTGTCTGAAAGAGGTGTCTAAGTCCTGTAACTTTTCATGGCTAAGGGAGAAAGACAGGAGAGATATTGCTGTAGGCAGCAGAGCAGTAGATGTAAGGGCCCTGAGTTCAGATCCTGCCTGGCCAGTTTGATGGGCAGCCAGAAGCCAGTGTAGTTTAGGGGACAGCAGGAAAAAGGGGCTTGATTGTGTATAGCTGGGAAGATTATGTCAGGAATTGACATTGTTTGGAGTAAGATGGAGACTATTCAGAGAGTTTTGGGCAGAAGGAGGCATCAATTCAAATATTTGTCCAGTACCTACTCTATACTGATTACTATTTTAGGCTTTAAAACAGACATAAATTATGGCCATCAAGAGCTTACAGAACTAAAAGCCTATACTATAAAGGAAGAGTGTTCTCAAATAATGATTTCAGTTTATATTTCAAGAAACTACAAAAAGGTCAAATGAAATCCAAAGTTAGTAGATAAAGTAGATAGTAGATAAAATAGATAAAGATTACAGTGGAAATCAACAAAGTAGGAGAACAATAACAACAGAAAAAACAATAGCAACAATGAAACCAAAAACTTGTTCCTTGAGAAGATCAATACAATTGGTAAGCGTCTAATCAGTTTGATCAGGTAAAATAGAGAGAAAACACCAGTTATTAAGATCAGTAACAGAGGAGATGATATCTCCACAGAGTCTACAAATATTAAAAGAATACTAATGGAATATTATAAACAACATTATCTCTCAAAATTTCACCTTTTTTTTTTTTATTGTTGGGGATTCATTGAGGGTACAAGAAACCATGTTACACTGGTTGCATTTGTTGGGTAAAGTCCCTCTTACAATCGTGTTTTGCCCCCAAAAGGTGTGGCACACACCAAGGCCCCAAGACCCCAC
>CAUYRH010104272.1:0-14016 GCA_963574655.1 Perodicticus potto
AAAAAAAAAAATAATTTTTATTTTATGATTACTACTGAAGAAATTAAGCATCATTTTTATTTCTTAACATTGCTATTCTCCTCATCTATAAACTAAATTGACGTCTTATTCATTTGAGGTTATTTTAAAAGAAAGATATCATGTTTATTAATCCCTTGTCATTTATGCCTGAAAATGTTTTCACTTGATCTGTGTCTTATGTTTTTAACTTAGCTTTGGTATCTTTTATTATGTAAAATTAAAATATTTTTAGTATAGTCAAAGTATTCATTGTTTTCCTTTAATGATTTCTGCTGGTTGAATCTCGTTTAAGAAATACTCTATACCCCAAGGTATGTTAGATGTTAAGAATAGTGTGGAGTATATGGGAATTCTCTATACTATCTTTGTAATTTTTCTATAAATCTAAAACTTTTAAAATAAAAATGTTTATTAAAAAATAACCATGATTACTATATTAATAAACAGACAACAGATGGAAAATTTTATCAGAGAATGAGAATTTATAAAACATTAAATGGAAATTATAATGGAAATAAAAAATATAGTAGCTGAAATAAGAGCCTAATACATAGATTTAATAGCACATTAGAGTGTGAAAGGATGAGCAGTAAACTTGAAATAAGTTCATAGGAAATATTCAGACAAAAACATGCAGGAAAAAGAAAAGAAAGCAACAATGTGAGAGATGTATAGAACAAAGTGAAATATCATATTTTGCCATATAAAGTGTGCTCCTGTGTGTAATGTATACCCACATTTTTGGCCCAGACTTGTAGCAAAACACCCCTTGAGAAAGCAGCCTGCTCCTGGGCAGGAGACATATCTGGAGAAGGCTAATGCTCCCCTGTAAACGTGCAGGTCACACTCAAGGCTGCCTGGTCAGTCTGTCAAATCTGCCCCTTTTCTTTCTCCCAGGAGCCTATCCCTCTCCACCACATCAGGGGCTGGGACTGTAGTTGAGATGATCACATGTGTGTGGCCAGAAGCCAGGAGCTTCTGAAACTGCTTAGCTTTTGTATGGGGCTCTTGTACAGGGCTCCCCTCCATGTGCCCATAGCCCACTTTGACAGCCTCACCACTGCCCTCTTTCCTGATTATGGTGCTTGGCCATGCCTGCTCTGGCCTCCTCTCACTGGCTTCTGGATCCTCCCAGACTAGACCCACTCCCAGGCAGTAATACCCATGTATAATGTGTACCCTTATTTTCTCTTCAAAAACTTAGGCAAAAAACTGAGCATTATACATGGCAAAATATGATATGTTAAACTAATGTTTAAGAATAAAAAGAGAAAGAAAATGGGGCAAAAATCAATATTTGAAGAGCTATTAACCAAGCGTTTTAAAAAATGAGAAAAGATATGAAATCTTACAAATTTTCTTACAAAATTTACAAGGCTTATGTACTCTGAATAGGATAATTTTAAGGGAAAAAGCACTTTTAGTCAACTCTGAATAAAATTGCAGAAAACCAAATACAAAGAAAAATCTTAAAAGTAACCAGAGAAATAAAAAAATGTTACTTTCAACAAACAATGACAACATAAACAGCCGACTTTTCAGCATGAATGATGGAAGTCAGAAGTTAGTGGAATGAGGTCTTTAAAGTGCTAGAAGGCAATGATTATGCACTAGAATTATATAGTGAACAACCATAAAGGAAATGAGCTATCAAGCTATAAAAAGACAGAAAGGAATGTTAAATGCATATTTCTAAGTGGAACAAGAAAGTATGAAAAGGTTATGAACTGTATGATTCCAGTGTTTTGAGATAAAATTGCAGAGACAGTAAAAAGATCCCTTTTACCAGGGACTTCAAGGGCCAGAGGAGGAGGGATAAATAGGTAAACATAGGAAAATTTTAGAGAGATGCAAAATTCTGTATGATACTGTAATGGCAGGCATATGACATTATGTGTTTGTCAAAACTCATAGAACAATACAAAGAGTAAACTTTAAATTGTGGACTTTAACTTAAAAAGACATCATCAGATATTTCCTTGGAATAGGTATTAAAATAAATCTTATAGTATCTGCACGTAAACACCAATTTTGAGAGGAGACGAGGATGGGATGAGTTAAAATATGGTGAGAAAGTGGTTGGTTACATTAAAAATATCCTGCAGTTTCAAGTCATTTCTTCTTCTCTACCTCAAACAGTTTATATAGAGAGGTATAATAAGGCAAATGCTACTTATTGATATGGTCAGTTACAGCAAATTACCAGCTGATATCTTCTAAATGAGTCCATGCGATCTTTTAGAAAGCTTAATGAATTTGAACACTAGTAATTTAAGGCAGCTCTATATGTGTAGTATTGCATAGCTGATTACCTTGATTTAACTCTGAATTTTAAGGTCTTTTGCTTTTATCTCATCTGCAAACTGCCTGTCTTTAACTATTTTAGTTTTTTCACAATAGCAGGGATACATAAATAGAGCATAAATTTACACAGTTGAACAATTGTTCTTGTCATAAGCATTGGGAAACATTGGCACTGGCTCTCAACCCTGGGTTCACCTTAGAATCCCTCAGGAACTTTTAACCTGCACCAGAACCTGGGCTCCACTCCCAGGGAATTTGATTTAATTGGCCTAAGGTGAGGTGTGTGCATTGAGGCTTGAGAGCTATGGGTCTTAACCCTGAATTTCAATAATCTCTTCTAGTTCTACATTATCAGTGCTGTGGTTAATCAAAAGACAGTTCCATGAGGGGTGGCGCCTATGGCTCAAGGAGTAGGGTGCCGGCCCCATATACCAGGGGTATGGGGTTCAAGCCTGGCCCCAGCCAAAACTGCAAAAAAAAAAAAAAAAGACAGTTCCATGTAGAACAAGGGTTCTAATCCTATCTCTACCATTAACTGGCCATGTTGGCAAGTTGCCTCTGTAAGTCAGTTTACATCCTCAAACATAGGAAGAATTTGTTTTTGGCTGGGGCTGGGTTTGAACCCACCACCTCTGCTATATGGGGCCGGCACCTTACTCCTTGAGCCATAGGCGCTGCCCAGGAAGAATAATTTATAAATTTTGACAATTATATAAAATGATAAACATGTAATGGGGATGGGGATTTTTAAAAGTATTAAACCAATAGTGTTGCCAAGATCATAAACATCTTGCAATTTTTCATCTATTGAATTGATGGCATTTATTTCATCAGGGGGACCATGTTATCAAGATATACAAGGGCATCCTTGACTTTCAACTCAATCTTTTCAGATAAAGAAAAGTAGGTGTTCTAGAGAAAAAAAAAGTTTTTAATTTCTAAAGTCTTCTCATTGCATTTCAGGAACCACATCTTGTAAATTTGTGTCATAAAATTTTTATCAGAAGCATAGTGTAGGCTGGGTGCCTTGGCTTGTGCCCATAATCCTAGCACTTTAGGAGGCCAAGGCAGGTGTAATGCTTGAGTCTAGGAGTTTTGGATCAGCTTGCGCAATAGCAAGACCCTGTCTCTACAAAAAGAAAAAAAAATTAGCCAGGCGTGGTGGCATGCACCTGTAATCTCCACTACTCAAGAGACTGAGGTAGGAGGACTGCTCGAGCCCAGGAAGCAGGGGTGTCCTGTGGTTTGTAGGCTGCAGGCAATTATTTGAGGACTCTTTTGTTTATCCGTGGTATTGAATATTATGAAAAATATGCATAGACTTTTTCTTTTGCTCATCAGCTTTTGTTAGTGTTTGCATATTTACTGTGCGGCCTAAGACAACTCTTATTCTTCCAATGTGCAGCAGAAAAGAAAAAAGGTTTGACACCCTGATAGAGGCTGCTGTGATGAGCTGTGATGGTGCCACCGCATTCCAGACTGGCCAATAGAGTGAGACCTTGTCTAAAAACCATCATAATAAAAAAGAAAAGAAAAAGGAAGTAGAAAGGGTCACAGAATAAGGGAAATCCTATCAAACATAAAGGAGGAAGAACTTCGGGAGAAAGAGGAAGAGAGCTGGAAATCAGAGGTACATGGACATCACAGCTTTTCTCTCTAGATTGAAACTTGGGTCAGGGTAGGAGGTTTGTCTCCTGCTTCTTGGAGTGCATACTTGGAAAACTGCAAGCTTTTAACAGAGTCTCACATTCATCAAGGCATCTGAGCAATGAGGTGACATCTAATTTTGAAATAGTTAACAGAAGAGTTTGGCTGGAAGGGGCTGAGGCGGTGTCCTATTTTCCTGGGGTCTGCTTGTGGCAGGTAAGGGAATCCTCAAATTCCCTATCAGTCTCTCCTCTGGAGAGCTGGGGCCAGAGGAAGACTAGGTTTAATGATAAGGAGGCCTCTTTTGGATCACAGGTCCTGGCAATTCCAGAGTCTTTATTAATAGGCTCTAACACAGCATGCAAATAAATCAGGAGGCCTCAGCTGCAACTCAGTGAACTCCATCAAACGCAGGATGCTCGGAGAGCAGATGAGACCAGCCATCCTGCATCATGGAGCAGCTGAAGTGCAGTGGGTTCTCACCAACCTGGACACCATCTTGGGAAGGAGAAGAGGGAAGGGAAACCTCACGGTAGGGAGGAAACTACTTAGATACGTGGGCTTAAAATGGACTGAATGTTTACCTTAAAATGCTGTTTTCAAATCTAAAGAGGCCAGGTCACTTTTGAATGGAAAAGTTACTCTCCTTATTCTCAAAATTTTTAGCAGAAATGACTGATGAGATGTTATAGAAAATAAAGCAAATAATTTTGCATATCTGAATTATAGTATATAAGGTCTCGTACATGGAGTTTTCCAAACTATGCATCACTTAGTTAACTCTTAATGTCTTGGCATATTTTCTTCCATTTAAAAAAATGATTCCTTTTAAAGAGCTGAGTTCATATGATTTCATATTCTGGTTTTATAATTTGATATAATAATAAGCATTTTCTTATATTTTGACATAACTTTGGTAAATATAGCTTTAATACTTACATAGTAGGTCAGCATATTGCTGGGAAATAGTTTAGTCTATTTTTCCCGTTGGTCATTTAGGAATCTCTTTCTCTATTTTTTTTTTAACTACTACAAATAACATTAGTATTTAAATGTTACTTATAGCATGGAGGGTTAGGGTTAGGGTGTAATGGGAGGACCACTAGTGATAGTCCCATGATTTTATCTGGAATGTATCAATTGGGTTCAGTGAAAGTGAGAAGCCAGGGCAGCACACGAAGGGTGATCAAGTTCAGATGTAAGTTCTGAGATTGCTTTGAAAGTTGGAAAAAACCTTCTATAGTCAGTAGAAAAAGAAAATAACATCAGTAAATTAATGTTCTTTCTGTCCATAAGTGGGAGTAAAGTAGGCATAATGATTCAGAAGCCAGACTCTAGGGTTAAAATGCCCAAATTGAACTCCTGCCTCCACTATGTATTAGCTGTGTGACCTTGGCCAAGGTACCTCAGGTTTGTCCTTGTAAAAAAGAAGATCAGAGTGTATACTTGCCAATGTTGTTAGAATTACTTGAGCTTGAAGAATCTTTAATACAGAGCACTTACTAACTGCCCTATGAACATTTGTTATCGTTGTTATTGTTCCTTGTGATGAACTGGCTAATAAACAGATGCATATGAGGCATTACGAAAAGAGCAGATAATTTTTAAGACCTTTACCAAGACAATTGATTGCAACTTAATGAGAAATCACAAACTGTTTGTTTCCGAGTGAGTGACACATTACCTTGAAAAGACACAAACTCATAAATGCAAATTTCAGATTTTTCTCATTTATATGAACTTGATGTTTACATGTGTAAAAAGTGAGAGTAGTTTGGTATAAAATGAAATTTGATATTCAATAATAACTGGTATTTCTGTAACTTTCTTTTAATCTCATAAGCATGCTTTTCGCAATAAACTTAATGCTTTTAAATGTTTGTTTATATTTTTAAGAACCCTTTAACTACTTACAGACAAGAATAAGTTATATTTTACAAAGTCTAAAAGTCAGCAAATTGGTAATACAAGTAGCTTTGGTAGATTTGATTAGTGACAAGTACATAAGATACAATCAGTATGCTCTGCCTCCTTCCGTCTAACTCCCATTGCACCCTAAATATCAAAACTACTTTTAAGACAAGTTAGTATGATTTAAAAGGAACAGATCTCATGAATTAAACTTCTAGAAAGCCTATCTTTGGTGACAACCCAAAAGAGATTAGACAAAATAGATAAGCATTTGTTGGGCACCTTGTCTATGCTTGGAACTGAGCTGAATTTTGCAGCAATAAAGAAAAAGTCCCAGTCCTTATCTCTAAGGGGCAAAAAAGATTCCAAGTGACAAAACAACAGTGAAATATCTAGGACGTTACGAATTACATTGTCCTGTCTGGTGCAGACCTGCCGAATTTGAGAAGAGAAAGAGAAATATTTACGGAAGGCCAAGGTAACCCAGAAGGTTGCATGGAAGACTTTGACTTCATTTAGGCCTTAAATGATAGGCGTTCTCTGGGGAGAAAGAACTGAGAGATGAGGCGGCCAAGGGGTCGTGAAAGACGGGGGGCTTAGGCAATCTTCCACTGATTGCCTGCCAGACTCCGGGCTAGTTGTTTAAATTCAGTGAGCTGCAGGTTCTTCACCTCAAAAATGAGGACCCACTCCAGTGGAATGATGGGTGCACTGGAAAGCTCTGCTGCATTGGGGGACTCTAAACGAGGACAGTATAAATAAGGGCAAATTGCAGAGCAGTCTGCCCGGAGACAAGGGATCTGCTATTTCACAGTGGGAAGTCTCCCTGTTGGTACACTATCTGACTTTTCTGTATCAATTTCATTGTGAAGTAAAAATTGGAAAATCAGCTCTCTCTGAGGTCTTGACTTCACTATGGAGTTACACATAAAGAACAGTCTAGAATTCAAAAGCAGCTAAAAAGGACCCCAATGTTACATGGCTCAAGGAATAGTAAAAGGGATACCATTCAAAGCCCATAGTGCTTCCTGTGCCCCGTCTCTCTCCTCTCTGTCTTCCCCACTTTGAGCTCCTCGTGGGGTCGTGGCTTCTCCTTCCCGCCTTCTCACTGGCACCTGCCTCCTTATACCACCTGTCTGTTGTTTTCCCCTGCTCTTCACTCTCTTTTCCCCTCTCCCCACATTTTATCATGTAGCTGTATCTAGCTTTCAACATCTGTGTTTTTTCACTTTTAATTCTCACTCTCTGGTCCTTCTCTTCTCTACTATTCCTTTCTGTTTTAACATTTTACTGTGAGTATTTTCCAAAATATAAAAAGATTGAAAAAAAAATTGTGCAGTGAATACTCACATAGCTACTCTCTAGTTTCTATACTTAACATTTTGCTCTATGATCTTATCATGTATTGACTCATTTGTCCATCTCTCTCATTCTCTCCCCATTTGTCATATATTTCTTATTGTGGCAAAATACACATAACATAGGGTTTACCATTTTAACAATCTTTAAGTGTATAGCTCAGTGGGATTAAGTGGCATTGCATATTGTTGTGGAGCCATCTCTGCCTTTCTTAAACATCATTTATAAGTGTGTATTCTAAATCACATTTAGAATCACACAGGATTCTAAATCAGACGACTGGAGAAAAAGTTGGGACAGTCAGAACACCCTGGAATCCTAAGAAAGAGAGATTGGGAGGAGGGAGACAGAGAAACACTCACTTATGAACAAATCTTGTCTCCTTCATATATTTCTGTACAATGGAGATGATTTTCAACCTAGTTATTTACAATAACTAAAGTAGATAATGCATTTGAAAACATGTAGCAAAGGGCTTATTTAATGGTACTTGCCATTTACCATTTAATGGTACTACTTGCCAAAGTTTTATTTTCTAAAACAACAAAAAGTAAAATAATTTTGCTAAATAAGTATAGACTAGGATATGCTTCAGTAACAAAAATCCCTCATATCATACATCAGGGGCTTAAAATGATAACAGTTTATGTCTGCCCTATTCTTTGGCTTCATTGTGATTTGGAAGGAGGAGGTTTCTTCTCTGTCTCCTACCCTCAGGGCCCAGGGTGATGGAATAGTCATCATTTTGAACATGCGCAGTTATCATGGCAAAGGAAAGAGCGCGGGGGGGAGTTTTGCGCTAACAATTAAAGGCTCTGACCTAGAGTGGGCAGCTGGGCACTTCCTCTCACAGCTATGGGCCAGAGCTAGTCACATGACCCCACCCAACTGGGAAGGGTTGGGAGGTAACCTAGCCTAGTGTGTGCCAGGAAGGAGAGAGAAATCGGTACATTTGGCTAACAACGTTAGTCAACGCTATAATCTCAAACCACTTCCCTGTTAGAACCACCCCAGATCAGGATTGATGATAATAGCAAATTTGTGACATTTACTAAGTGTTCACCATAGTCCAGGCTCTGGGCTTTGTTTTTCTTGTATAATTAAATCTTCTGAGCAACTCTAGGAAGAAGGTAGTAGTAACAGTCTTATTGAAAAAGTGAGGGCACCCAGGGGGCATGTGCAAGTAGGCAACGTGGTTGTAGAGTGAGGGGAAGATAGAACTTGGATTCAGACTCCAGAGTTGACCTGGGACTGAAACTTCTCCACGGCCCCCTCGGTGAATTCGCCATGCCTTTGCTTTGGCTACTTCCTGGTCACACAAAACCACAGACAAAGGCCTCTCTCTGACTCTCTTTACAGTTTAAAGCCACTAGATGCCTGTCCAGAACAGAGTTTAGCAACATTATGCTCCCACAGTAAGTGTTCAAAGCACCTCAGTGCTCTAGTCAGGAGATAAAACAGCTGTTCTCTCCGAATGGCTTACACTGAAATGTAAATGAACAAGGACATTAAAAAAAAAAAAAAAAAAAGGAAAAAAAACGGAAAATAGGTTTAGGTTCTTGCCTTTTAAAATTTTTATCATTTCCCATCCAAGCTTACTGTTTTTGTTTAATCTTGCCATTCCTTTTCTTCTTCCTTGTATGCTCTTTTTCTTAGGGATATGCAAACTTTATTAGTCAGCTCCTCTTTCAAGCTCTGTGTGCTTTTGTGTTTGAGAATTGGGAATCAGGTACTTTTACTGTTAGCCTCGGGGTGGATCTGAGCAGGAGGAAGCTTTATGAATAATCAGAGTTGACATCTCCAGCGTTGTTCCTTCATTATAAATATTGTTAAAGGAGCTGTGACCACCATGGGCTCCCACTGAACAGAGTGTGTAGGGGAGGCAGAGAGGGCCTTTGATTTCAGCTCTTTTCTGGTTATCTCTTCGCTGCTGACCCTGGTGTTGACAGGTCTCTTAGATTTGGCTGCTTTTTGTTTTTTTTTTCCCCCAGAAAGTTTCTCTTCTATTAGCATAAGTGTTTGGACTGCAAGAAGCCCGGTTCATCTCTCCGACTCCAAAGGCTAAGAACCATAGTTAATATTAGCGATCTGTGCTGCCTTCTCCTGAATTGCTAATGAATGTTGAGCTGCTTTGTGACTTTAACTATTTTAATCCCATTTGGATTATTGATAGCATGATCATCTTTTTCAAGGGGAAAACAAATGACGGGGCCATTTTCCTTATCTCGTGAGTGAGCCCAGGCTCCACACATGTCTGAAAAGACACCAGTATTCCATACATCCACCAAGGTGCCCCTCACTTGTTCCCTACTGATCCCTGGTCATGTCACTACCAAACTGTGCTTTCGATGATTCATGTTATCGTGACACTATTTCCATTTTCAAAATGGGGGAGACAGACAAACTTGAATGTATATCACTTGAGTACAACTTTGCAAATTTTCTCTGCCTCCCCCACCCCAGGCCCACTGTCTTCTGTTCTCCCACCAGTGGATTTACCAAAAGTAATTCCAACCTATTATATGCTAAGACATTTTACAAACTTCACCTCATTTTCTTCTCCTCATAGCCCTCTGAAGAAGACGATAGTGCTGTTCTGATTTCCTTAAAAGATACTGCAATCTAGACTCTGTAGTGAAGGGACTGGCCCAGGATCACAGGATGAGTCAAGGTTAGAACCGAGGCTAAAATGCTGGGCTCCTAATTCAAGCCATTTACTCTCCCACCCAGTCCGTGTTTATTAGCTATACTGGCCATTCATTCATTTCACCAGCATTATTGAACATTTATTTTGTTCTGTATGCTGGGATTACAAAGATAACTAAAGTGGAGTCGTCAGGAGCTCAAATCCCGGTGGAGGAGAAAGCCTTGTTAACTGGTGGTGGTGGAACTAAATACTCATTGCAAGATTGAAATAGGAAATGGCGGGGACATGGAGGAGAGACATTTAAATTGTTCTCAAGGTCTTAGGGTTGTTTGGAGGAAGTGATAGGAGGGGATGAATATTGAGTTAGCAAGATAAAAAGGCAGGTTTCTCTGCAAAGGAGCTGAGAGCCTACGTTTGGGAAAAGAGATATTATATTTCTTTGTCGAGGCCCTTGAAATACACCTCAAATACTGTACTTTTGATTAAGCCTGCCAAAGACTTTGATGTATACGTGGGCTGCCTGGAAAGTATCCAGTCAAATAATTTGAAAAATTATATTAACAGTGACTGGATACTTTCGGGAACACCCTTATATATGTGTACACTTGAGGATGAAAAGTCCACATTGCCCAATTTTGTGCAAAAATGCAGTTTTGTTTTTCCAGCTAGGGCATCGGGAAGACACCAGAAGTAGCAGATTTGAGGAGGAATCTCATGCGTTTAATTTTGGATTAATGCATTGAGATGTCTGTAGGAAGGTTGAGTAGAAATGTAGGCATTTGGCTGGGATGGGGCGCTGGTGATCTGGCGTTCAGGAGAGTAACCTGGGCTGGAGATGTGATTTAGAAATCGTCAGCATCCAGGAAAACAGTGAAGTCAGCATGCAAAGAGGTGGGAGAGAAGAGGCCCAAAGTTTGAGCCCTCAAACGCACCAATGTTTAGGTGATGAGCAGAGGGAGAGCGTCTTCAGAAAAGGCCAGAAGAACTCACTAAAGAGGCAGGAGGGAAATAAGGGGAAGGTGGTGTCATGAAACCCTAGCGACTCTCCTCACAGAACATTTCAAGGAGAGAGAGAGCTCAGGACAGGTTAATGGGCCTGTCAGGCGTATCATTTTCAATGACACATGTCCCTGGTTCAGCATGGAGCCTGCACTGTCAGCCCTGGTGAGAGTGGTTTCAGTAGGGTAGCTCTGACGTTCAATCGCAGGCATGGTAGAGTGAATAAAAGCATAGGAGTTGGAGATCACCTTTTATGAGCTGGCCTTTGAAAAATGAGAGCTTGCTTTTCCTGAAGAAGGGGGGAGATGTAATGAAGTCGCTGGAGAGGGCGTTGGGATCGCGGGTGGAAGAGGGCGTGAGGATGCTGACTGGGAGTGTGGAGCAGAAAGAGGGGCAGCAATCGGCTGAGTAAGTCTCCAAAGTGGGAGGGGGTGCAGTCCAGGGCAAAGCGCTGGAGGATCAGCCCAAGTAAGAGGAATCTTTTCCCCTGTCAAAGGGAAAAAGGCTGCAGAATGGTTCAAGACTTTGAATGTGTAGCAAGAATGAAGACCCCAGGCTAATTTGCTGAGTGCTAAGTAGGTGCCCGGCAGGGCTATTCACGTGCATAAACAAAATATGTTGTAATCCTCATACCGTAGATGAGAAAAGGGATGAAAGAAGTAAATTTCCCAAGCCACAGCTGGTAGTGTTAGAGCTGAAATTCGAACCCCTGCTCTGCTGAATGCTGGAGGCAGGGCTAAAGACTCAGCCAACAATTAGAGAGCTCCTGTGGCGAGAAGTCTGACTCTGGTTTCCTTTCTTGCCCCCTCTTGACTCCTCCCCAAGCTGGCTCTTTCTATATCATTCAAATGAATATACTTTAAGCAGGGTGTGGTGGTATATGCCTGAATTCTCAACAACTCAGGAGGCTGAGGCAAGAGGATGCTTGAGCCCAAGAGTTCTGACCAACGTGGGCAATATAGCAGGACTATCTCTAAAATAAATATATAAATAAAATAATTTAATGCACTTTGGTCCTTGGGGGTCAAATAATGTGTGTGCTTCAAGAGTGTGAATATACGACATTCCTTTATCCAGTTATCTGTATCTATTCATCATCTCTGTGAGTTATTCTGTGCAGTAGTCAATGTTTGTCAAACCAGCATTTCCAAATGCATTTTAGGGGAGCTATACCTTTTCTTTGGGGATTTATTTATTCATTAATATTATTATTAATTTTTATTAAATCATAAACACATAGATCATGTATACATTAATGCATTTATTTTGGGGGGATTTACATTTCTCTTTGTTTTTAGTTTAAGAAAATCTCAGAAAATTCTAATAGAACTCTACTTTGGGTTGCTGAGATAATCACCTTGTAATTAGCCCCTGTCCCACAATTTCAGGCCTCATGTTGCATCTGGATTTTTAATTGTGTTGGCATGAAGAAACAATTATGTTTGTTGATTTGGGTTAATGAGAAAAGCTCAGAGGCTTAAGATGTAAATAGTAAATCTACATGAAGTGAGGGGCAAATGGTTTCACTTAGCAAATATTTAGTAGTACGTGCTAGGGGAGAAGAATTTGGAATGCTCTAGATTCTTCCTAGGGATACAGGAGGAATCTGTAATATCAGTACTGCTTTCAGGGAGATTACATTCAGTTTGAGAAAATCACAACAACAAAAACCAGGTAGCATGTTTTTAGAGTTTAATTGAGTAGTGTTTTATGAGGGATTTCTGGCAAAAATTAGAAAGAAAAATGTAGTTTGGGCTTGAGGTCAAATGGTACATCTTAGTCCATTCAAAATCCTCTGGCCTGGCTTGGTGCCCATAGCACAGTGGTTACAGAGCCAGCCACATACACCGAGGCTGGCGAGTTCGAGCCCAGGCTGGGCCAGCTAAACAACAATGACAACTGCAACAAAAATGTTGTCAAAGCTGGGCATTGTGGCAGGCACCTGGTGACATAGTGAGACTCTGTCTCAAAAACAACAACAAAAAGGGAATGGGGAGGGGATGCGAGAGGACGGTGGAGGGAGGGTAATTGGTGGGACCACACCTACCGTGCATCTTACAAGGGTACATGTGAAATTGACTAAATGTAGAATATAAATGTCTTAACACAATAACTAAGAAAATGCCGTGAAGGCTGTGTTAACCAGTTTGATGAAAACATTTCAGATTGTATATAAAACCAGCACATTGTACCCCATGACTGCATTAATGTACACAGCTATGATTTAATTAAAAAAAATTCTCTGGCCTACCTTATCACCAAATTAAATATTAAAACAAATATGTTCAGTTGAGCCCATGGGCAAAGACAGGAAGGTGACCTGGTCTGCAGTCCCAGCTGTGCTCCCATTGCCGAGGAGGTGAAGAGGAGAGTGTCATAGGTAGGACCCAGGTAATGGAAGAAAAAGAATGAAGAAAACATTAGTGGGCCTCTAAGGGCAGCCCCTCTGTCCTGTCCTGTTGGGGGCCTGACAAATGTCTGTGGATCTGAGAATAGCAATTTCTTCTTCTCTGTTGGTAAGTTGGGGAGAGGAGGGGAAATGGGGCTATTGAGTCCCCACCAACTACACATCTGATGGGGCACAGACATGTATGTGCAGCTGTTAGAGGAACCTGGGCTTGTCGGAGTCAGTGTAGTGTGGGAATCTTCATGGTGCAGCTTGTACATATCACTCAGCACTTCAAGAAAGGAACTCACCACAAATAGATTAATAAATTGTGGTACATGTATACCATGGAATACTATGCAGCCTTAAAGAAAGATGGAGACTTTACCTCTTTCATGTTTACATGGATGGAGCTGGAATATATTCTTAGCAAAGTATCTCAAGAATGGAAGAAAAAGTATCCAATGCACTCAGCCCTAATCTGAAGCTAATTTATAGCTTTCATATGAAGGCTAAAACCCAATTATAGCCCAAGAATACGGGAAAAGGGCAAGGGGGGAGGATGGGTGAAGGGAGCGCAATTGGTGGGATCACACCCACGGTGCATCTTAGAAGGGTACTGGTGAAACTTACTAAATGTAGAATATCAATGTCTTCATATAGTGATTAAGAAAATGCCATGAAGGCTATGTTTAACAGTTCGATGAAAATATTTCAGATTGTATATGAAGTCAGCACATTG
>CAUYRH010104273.1:0-36405 GCA_963574655.1 Perodicticus potto
TTTTGAGACAGAGCCTCAAGCTATCACCCTGGGTAGAGTGCTGTGGCATCACAGCTCACAGCAACCTCCAATTCCTGGGCTCAAGCGAGTCTCCTGCCTCCACCTCCCAAGTAGCTGGGACTACAGGCGCCCGCCACCATGCCTGGCTATTTTTTTTTTTTTTTTGGTTGCAGCCGTCATTGTTGTTTGGCGGGCCCGGGCTGGATTTGCACCCGCCAGCTCAAGTGTACGTGGCTGGTGCCTTAGCCTGTTGAGCCACAGGCGCCGAGCCCCTTTTATAAATTTTTATAGGAACACTTAAATAGCTTTGTCACTATGAATCTTTCATTTACATGTTATCTGGAGTTGCCATTGTGCTACAGTGGCAGAGCTGTGACATAGACTATATGGTCCAGAAAGCCAAAAATATTAAATTTGGCTCTTTAGAGAAAAAAGTTTATCAACTCCTGATACATGGTCTTGTAAAAAGATAGAGTTTTCTTCTTACTCTTTTTTTTTTTTTGTGACAAAGACTCTCACTCTGACACCTGGGCTAGAGTGCCATGGCGTCATCATGGCTCACATCATGGCTCACCATGGCGTCACATGGCTTCCTGGCCTCGGGGGATCCTCTTGCCTTGGTTTTTCTATATTTAGTAGAAATGGAGTCTCACTCTTGCTCAGGCTGGTCTTGAACTCCTGAGGCTCAAGCAATCTTCCTACCTCAGCCTCCAATAGTGCTAGAATTACAGGCGTGAGCCATTGTGCCCGGCTCTTGTATTCTGTTTTTTGGAGTTTCACTCTCTTACCCCAGACTAGAGTGCCATGTTCTCTGCCTACCTCATAGCAACCTCAAACTCCTGGGCTCAAGAATCCTTCTGCTTCAGCCTCCCTTGTTGGACCTGCCGAGTAGCCTGCCACAATGCCTGGCTAGTTTTTCTATTTTTAGTAGAGACAAGGTCTCACTCTTGCTCAGGTTGGTCTCAAACCCTTAAGTTCAAGGAATCCTCCTACCTCGGCCTCCCAGAGTGCTAGGATTATAGGTGTGAGCCACCAGGTTTGGCCAAGTTTGGTTCTTATTCTGAATAAAAAGGGAAGCCTTTGGAGGGGTTTCGTTTATTTTTACTTATTTATTTTTTTGAGACAGAGCCTCAAGCTATTGCCCAGGATAGAGTGCCGTGGCATCACAGCTCACAGCAACCTCAAACTCCTGGGCTCCAGTGATTCTTCTGCCTCTGCCTCCCAAGTAGCTGGGACTATAGGCGCCCGCCACAATGCCTGGCTATTTTTTGGTTGTAGTTATCATTGTTGTTTGGCTGGCCCGGGCTGGATTCGAACCTGCCAGCTCAGGTGTATGTGGCTGGTGCCTTAGCCGCTTGAGCCACAGGCTTATTTATTTTTGTGAGACAGGAGTCTCGCTGCATTGCCCAGACTGGTCTTGAACTCTGGGCTTCACTGGAGCTTCCACTTCAGCCTCCTGAGCAGCTGGGACCATAGCTGCATACCACGCCTGGCTTAGAGGGTATTAAGCAGAGAAGTGACATACCTGCCTTATCTTTTAAGTGTTGGTTTTTTTTTTTTTTTTTTTGCAGTTTCTGGCCGGGACTGGGTTTGAACCCGCCACCTCCGGCATATGGGGCTGGCACCCTACTCCTTTGAGCCACAGGCGCCGCCAAGCCTTATCTTTTAAAAGTACTCCTCACCCAGCTACTTAGGAGGCTGAGGCAAGAGAATCACTTAAGCCCAAGAGTTTGAGGTTGCTGTGAGCTGTGGTTCCACAGCACTCTACCCAGGGTGATAGCTTGAGACTCTGTTTCAAATAAATAAATAAATACATACATAATAAATAAAAATAAAAGTACTCCTCAGAGCCTATGGGAAGGAGAAAATAGGCATTCTCTGCTAAGAGCTCAGATGTGGCCTGTCCTCCTTTGGAACTAGGGAGAGATATGTTCCAAAAAGTTGGGAATGCATTTTGTGGAAAAAGCAGTACTGCACTAATCCTTTGGGGGGAATGAACACTTCTGCACATTAACACTTAGGCAGCATTTTCACAGTTGGCAGTGCCTTCCTAGAAGAGTTTATCTACTTCTCCCTACTGTGCTGCGAAATAGGTGTGATATTCCCTTTCTGCACAGGGGAAAAAATGATTCTTAGCGAAGTTAAAGCACTTTCCCTAAGCTTATAGCTGGTTCTGGGGCCTGAATCCAGGCCTCTTTTTTCTCCCTCGCTGTACCCCACTGCCTCTTCTTGCGGCTTATGTTCTGTAGGGCTACAGTGAGAAATAATAGTCCAGTGTTCTACTGTCGTTCTGTAGACCATGAAAGTAAGAGATATAAGAAATAGCATTTAATTTGTCTTAAATACTAGCACTTTGAGAAAACAAAATTTTTTTTTTCTCTTTTTTTTTTTTGGTAGAGACAGAGTGTTACTTTATTGCCCTTGGTAGAGTGCCTTGGCAACACACAGCTCACAGCAACCTCCAGCTCCCGGGCTTAGGCGATTCTCTTGCCTCAGCCTCCCAAATAGTTGGGACTACAGGCGCCCGCCACAACGCTGGCTATTTTTTTTTTTTTTTTTTGAGACAGAGCCTCAAGCTGTCACCCTGGATAGAGTGCGGTGGCATCACAGCTCACAGCAGCCTCCAATTCCTGGGCTCAAGCAAGTCTCCCGCCTCCACCTCCCAAGTAGCTGGGACTACAGGCACCCGCCACAATGCCCGGCCATTTTTTGGGTGAGCCGTCATTGTTGTTTGGCGGGTGGGCTGGATTCGAACCCGCCAGCTCAGGTGTACGTGGCTGGCACCTTAGCCCGTTGAGCCACAGGCGCCAAGCCTTAAAATTTCTTAGTACTTTTTTTTTTTTTTTTTTTAAGAGACAGAGTCTTCACTTTATCACCCTCAGTAGAGTGCTGTGGCGTCACACAGCTCACAGCAACCTCCGACTCCTGGGCTTAGGCGATTCTCTTGCCTCAGCCTCCCGAGTAGCTGGGACTACAGGCGCCCGCCACAACGCCTGGCTAAAAATTTCTTAGTACTTTTAAGATGATTTAGTAAGTTGTTTTTAAAACCATACAATTATCCTAACTTATATTACATGTGGGTTGTTGGCCAAACCCTGAACACAGTTTTTTTGGCCTCATGAATGGAACACAACTGGGTGAGATGGGGAAGCAATTCAAAGATGACATGAGAAATATAGCAGTTAATTGAAAAGCTCTACCCTTGGCCCTTCTCTGCTCTATTGGGACTGGAAAGGTTGCTGACAGGATTTCCATCCCTTCCGTTTTGCCACTGGATGCAGAACACTCAGGAATATCCTTATTATACAGCTGGATTCAACCACAGTTCCACGAGTGACCTGTCGGGGACAGTGGCCACCACCTTTCCCTTCCTTCCCTGGGGGACAGGGACATCTATAAAAGCAGGTAGCTTCTCTACTCCCTGGGGGTGGGGGAGGGGAGAGCAGAGAGGGAAGGAGCGAGGGGAGTGGGGTCTTGGTGTGTGCCACACCTTTTGGGGGGGGAAAAACACGATTGTAAGAGGGACTTTACCTAACAAATGCAATCAGTATAAACTGGTTTCTTGTACCCCCAATGAATTCCCAATAATAAAAAAAAAAAAAAGCAGGTAGCTTCTCTACCTACCTTAATCCAAGAGTGTTTTTGAGGTTTCTGAAACATCAAAACCTGAAATGTTTTGTTTCTGAATTTGAAGCAAACATAAGTGAAATAGTAAGACTTGAAAACGAGAATTTTTTCTATCGCCCCCTACCTTTCATAACATAGAGGGCGTGTGGACACGTCCGAGGCTGTGCCCCCTTTGGGAGTAGGAAGTGAGTAACTCAGCTCTCCTGTAGTACCCTGGGCTCTAGCGGGTGTCAGCCTATCAAGCAGTTTCACAAAGCTGAGGATGGGAGAAACGGTGTTCAGCCTTTCTGCCATCCCCACTGGCACATTTGAACTTAAAAGCACACATGGACTAAGTTAAAATCTGGGCCTGGTCACTCATAAGCTATCATCTTGGGCAAGTCATTTAAGCTGTAGCTCAGGACTTACAGCAGCCACACCCTGTTCCGATATTCTACAGATTAAATGGACTGCATATAGTATCATGCTTAGCTCTTCACAAAAGAGGACTAGAAAGCTGAAAAAAGAATATGGACGATCTCTTTATGGACTGATAAAGGAGTGACTACCAGTGCTGATTATGCATCAGATAATATTAATGTAGTGATGGCAGTTTTCCTGAATTTGGTAGTTGTACATAGCTGTGTAAAAGAACATCCTTTCCCTAGACTTGTACTTTGTGTGTGTACAGAAAGAGAAAAAGCAGATGACACCAATATTGGGGGGGGGGGATTTAGGTGAAAGACTATGGGAAGTCACTAAACTGAACTATATTAATGATGGAAACAATTTTTCAAAAAAGATTTTTAAAAAATCAACAATTCTCTCCTCTCCCCCTTAGCACTGCTCTGCAGCATCCCCCACCAACAAAAACCTTTTGTAAAAAAAAAATCAACAATACTTAGTTTTATTGTAGCATACTTATTGTATTTTCTGCTAAAAAGATAAATCTAAATGCTTGAGCCTTTGGCATACAGCTTTAAGTGTTAGCCTTCAAATTACGTAAGAAGCAAAAGTTTACACAAATGCAGAAGCTTGCAACCACGTTTATTAGAAAAATACCATCATTTGGAAATTCACTTCTTTAAAGGTTGAAGATTTGCGCCAGGGTACTGTTCTGTTTTGATCCAATTCCCCTTCACCTGTCAGGAGTCCCAGCTCTCTGGATGCTCACAGGCTAAGGGATGGCCCAGTGTCACCACCAATCCAACTGGCAGCAGTGTGAAGTCAGCCTAGTCTTTCCACCCAGATGGTTCTGGAGACAACACAGCTGGGAAACGAGACCCCAGACCTCCTCAGCAGCTAGGACAGCAGCAATCCGGTTTGCCTGCAGGAACTTGCACCTCACCTTTTCTTCACAAACTTCTTTCTGGAAGCATTGGGATTTAAGCGTCTCCTCCCAGCTCCCAAAGTGCTGTCCCGGACCTGCAGGGTAGCTGACCGGCTGGAGATGTCGTTCTCCACGAAGGGAGAAACCCCTGCTGTGTAGTCAGGGGCAAATACATTGGTTTTCTGCCTGGCCTTGCGGGAGAGTCGCAGCTGAGGGAAGCGCTGATCCTCGGTCAGATGGGGGTTGATGGCATATTTGCCCCCTTTTGGAGTAGGAAGTGAGTACTGCAAAGAGGAGGAAAGGCGTTTAGAACAGGGCTCCACAGTCAGCACACTGCAGCAGTGGACAGTAACTTCCTGCCTACTGCGGGCTTGGTCCTCACCTGACTCTCAGATGAGAAACCAACATGGTATTGACCTTTAGCTGAGGACAAACAAGAATGAAGTCAAGACATAGAATTCTAATAAGCGGGTAGTATTTTCAAATGTATGGGGTAGCAATTCTGAATCAACAACACATATTCTGGGGTTGAGCAGGTAACCATTACGACAAATGGTGTTAAGAGTGTCAGGAATGTATGAAGAGGGAGGGCCAAGATACGCTCTGCTGCCAGGCATAACCTCATAATTTTTAACATAGGTAGAGAAATACAAAATGAATCAAGTGTATTTTTACACACATGTATATATATATTCTACCTCTGTCCATTGAGGGCCAAGAATTAATGACACTCCAGGATAACAAAAATACACTGTGCTCACATCTTTGCTTTTAAAAAACATTCTCCATAAAAAAGAACCAAAAGGCCGGTGCAGTGGCTCACGCCTATAATCCTAGCACTCTGGGAGGCCCAGGTTGGTGGATCACCTGAGCTAACAGTTTGCAGACCAGCCTGAGCAAGTGTAAGACCTTGTCTCTAAAAAAACAGCTGGGCGCTCAAAGGAGTAGGGCACCGGCCCCATATGGCGGAGGTGGCGGGTTCAAACCCAGTCTTGGCCAAAAACTGCAAAAAAAAGAAAAAGTATCTTGGGCGGTACCTGTGGCTCAGTGAGTAGGGCACTGGCCCCATATACCGAGGATAACGGGTTTGAACCTGCCCCGGGCAAACTGTAACAAAAAAATAGCTGAGTGCTGTGGCAAGAGCCTGTAGTCCCAGCTACTGGGGATGCTGAAGCAAGAGAATCATCTTAGCCCAAGAGCTGGAGGTTGCTGTGAGCTGTGATGCCACAGCACTCTACCCAGGGCAACAAAGTGAGACTTTGTCTCTAAGAAAAACAAGGCTGGGGGCGGTGCCTGTGGCTCATCGAGTAGGGCGCCGGCCCCATATACCGAAGGTGGAAGGTTCAAACCCGGCCTTAGATGAACTGCAAAACAGAAAAATAGCCGGGTGTTGTGGCGGGCGCCTGTAGTCCCAGCTACTCGGGAGGGTGAGGCAAGAGAATCACCTAAGCCCAGGAGTTGGAGGTTGCTGTGAGCTGTGTGATGCCATGGCACTCTACCGAGGGCGATAAAGTGAAGCTCTGTCTCTACAAAAAAAAAAAAAAGGGTACAGATGAAACTTACTAAATGTTGAATATAAATGTCTAAACACAATAACTAAGAAAATGCCACAAAGGCTATGTTAACCAGTTTGATGAATGTATTTCAAATTGTATATAAAACCAACACGTTGTATCCCATGATTGCATTAATATACGCAGCTATGATTTAATTAAAAAAAGAGACATAACAATTGCAAAGTGTGATCGATCCTAGACTGGATCCTAGGCCCCCCAAATTCCCTTATTTTCCAAGAAAGGACATCTCAGAACACAAGCAAAGTCTGAACATGGGTGCATGGGTTACATAGTAGTATTACAGCAGTGTTGTTTTTTCTTTGAGACAGAGTCTCTATTAACCTAAGTAGAGTGCTGTAGCATCACAGTTCACGGTAACCTCACTCTTACTCTCAAGCAATCTTCTTGCATCAGCCTCCCGAGTAGCTGGGACTACAAGTGCCAGTCCACCACAACACCTGGCTATTTTTAGAGGCAGTGTCTTGCACTGGCTCAAGCTGGTCTTGAACTTTGGAGCTTGGGCGGTCCGCCCACCTTGGCCTCCCAGAGTGCTAGGCATGAGCCACTGCACCCAGCCTCTAGCAGTATTGATTTTTGATAATTATCACATGGTTACATAAAAGTCCCTCATAGGGCAAAGGTAAATTATGTGTACAATTTCCTCCCAAAAGGTTCAGGGAAAAAAATGTGAACATATACGGAGAGAGAGAAAGGAATGTGATGTAAGATTAACATTGGGAAAGCCAGGTAAAGAGTAAAAGGAATTCTTTGTACCATTTTTTTGTAATTTTTCCATAAACTGACTCCTGCGCAGATGTAACCTCCACCGTATTTCAAATGTTATCTCCCTCATGCCACCCCACACGTGGCTCTTTAGCATTTTACTGCTACCAGTTACTGCTTACTGCTCCTTGGATCATGAAGAGTTTCTTTCTCCTCAAGAAAATCACAAGGCGGCTTTGCCGTACTGTCCCCCATCTGCCTTGTACCTAGTCACCAGCTTTCAATACCGCATCTTACAGCTGTAATTACACTTTCTGTCTTCTCTGTTCGTATCAATTCTAGTAGTGTTTGAGGAACGGGAGACGTGCTGCTCACCCGAAGGCCTCGAGGATTCAGCACTTTGGGGTTCTGGGAAAAGTGCATGTGCAGGGTGCCGTCGATGCTGACCGTCACGGATACTTTCTTTAGAGTCTTGTTCCCACAATGTGAACAGAACACTCGGCTCATGTCAGATGTTATCCTGGGAGACAGAAAAGGAGATGCCACATATTGACAACGCTGGTAGGAACCCCCTTCCCCAGAACACAATGTGAGTCTCAGGCCTCAAAGAAGGACAAGAAACATGCCAAGGCTGACGCGCGCCACACCCAGCAATGTGCTGCTGTGTTCCTCTGAGGGGGAAGGTAACATAAGGAGCAAATAAGGAAAGGGAGAATGAGCAGGATGTTGGTAACAACAGTTAGGTAGTAGTTAGCATTCTACAAGTTTAACATCACAGCAATCTAGGCCGGGCGCAGTGGCCCACACCTGTAATGCCAGCTCTTTGGGACAGAGATGGCCGGATTGTGGGAGCTCAGGAGCTTGAGACCAGACTGACCCAGAGCGAGAACTGGTCTCTACAAAATAGCCGGGTGTTGTGGCAGGTGCCTATAATCCCAGCTACTCTGGAGGCTGAGGCAAGAGAATCGCTTGAGCCCAAGAATTTGAGGTTGCTGTGAGCTGTCATGCCATGACACACTACTGAGGGCGACAAAGTGAGACTTTGTATCTAAAAAAAAAAAAAAAAAATCCCTGCAACTGGAGTTTACTTTCATTTTTTGGTAAAACATGAAGTTTTTTAGACAGAATCTAAAAACTCTGTCTTGAGAAATAAAAATAAAGAATGAGGGATGAGAGTTCTTTGTTCCAGAACCGGAATGATGATGTGGGAGATTACATACATATAACCAGGGCTCCCTTTCTTTTTTTCTTTTTTTTAAGACAGAGTCTCAATGTGTTGCCCTAGGTAGGGAGCCGTGGCCTCATACCTCACAGCAACCTCCGACTCTTGGGCTCAAGTGACCCTCTTGCCTCAGTTTTTCTATTTTAGACACGGGGGTCTTGATTTTGTGATCTGCCTGCCTGAGCCTCCAGAGTACTAGGATCACAGGCATGAGCCACCGTGTGCAGCTTAGGGCTCCCTTTCAAGAAGCCTATAGAAAGGACAGGAAAAGAGTGTGCAACAGACGGGCCCTGGGTCCAGACTGTCGGCTACGTACCTGAAACAGCCGTGGCAGCGCAGGATGTAGCTGCGGGCCTCACGGATCAGCAGGCCGCTCACCGCCAGGACGTGCAGCCCGATCTGCAGCAGGACATTCTGCAACCAACAAGGTACAGAGTGAATTAAGTCTTCTTTTAACATTAATTCTGTAATTACCGTTAGCGGAACTTCACAAACTCTGCTTTGGCCCATAATCCTTGGCTTTTGCTAAGGAAAGTCAGCTCCACATGCCTCTTAAGACCTGTCAGAACAAGGACCCAGGTTTATTTCCTCTCCCAAGCCCTCGGGCCTATGCCCATCATCTTATAAGACCTGTCATTAGCAATCTCTCTCCACAGAAACATTTATTTTATCAGGGGCTCAGGGAGGTGAACATACTCATTTCTGGGCTGAAAACCATCTCTGACATGTTCAAGTACCTAGCTGAGCACAGAACACTAACTAACCTGAAATAAAGCATCAACAGATCATGAACAGTAAACATTAAACACTTAAGATACTATATAAATCTTCTTCCCCCAGGATTGTCTAGCGCAGGCGTCCTCAAACTTTTTAAACAGGGGGCCAATTCACTGTCTCTCAGATCGCTGGAGGGCCGGACTATAGTTTAAAAAAAAAATCTATGATCAAATTCCTATTAATCTGCACATATCTTATTTTGAAGTAAAAAACAAAACGGGAACAAATACAATTCACACCGAAGTATGTAGCCCGCGGGCCGTAGTTTGAGGACTCCTGCCTAGACAGTGCCATGGTTGCCTTCATCAGCTGCCCTTTCTGGCAGCAATAACTGTGATACTGGTCGAGTTTATAAAATTAGGCCAAAAGAGTTGATTGAATTCTTGCTAAGGTATATAAGAAAGAAAACATGCTTTTCTTTGTCCTTCATCTTCTCCTTAAAAACCCTTTTTACTTGTCTTACTTCTCTTTCTCTTCTCTTTTATGCTGTGATTATATTAAGATCTATTGACAACTGCCTCTCATTAAAATGATGGTCCTTCTATTCTTGGAGGGCCATGTGGGCCAGTATGGGTGTCCTAAGACTGATCTTCAGCAAAATAAGTGAAGGAAATATTAGCATTCACATATTGTCTAATCAACTCCTAAAGGATATAGAACCCACATAGAGACAGTTTTATTATTATGAATTGATTGAAATTTAGGATCTGGGAAAAAAGATTAAACATAAGGAACTAATATAAAATTAGGTAAGCATCTCCCACTCAACACCTAAATAAAAACTAGTTGATTTGTTCAAACAAACTTCTGGCATGGTTTGTCCAAATTGGAGTTTCAGAGTCTCCGGGATAAACAGCAGTAAAAACATCTTCCTTAAAAATATCTTCCTAGAGTGTTTAGTATATGTTGATTTGGTATCTTTGCTATCTTAAAATATTCAGGTCATTTTTAAAATTTTTGTTCAAGTTAGGATAGCAATATGCTTTCATGTTCAGAAAATGATTTGGAATATTTTTCTGCTGTGCTATGTGCCCTTCAGCCCCATTCCCTTCATCATGTTATCAGCACTGATAAACATCACTGACCGCTCTCTTGCAGGTATCCTGCAAGTGATATTTAGTTCTTGGTGTTCTGCAGGAGGCACATGAACTAGAACATTAGGAATCCTGCGTGAGCCTGGGTGGTCTCCCATAGTTACTGACCACACGTTTTACTATCTATGCCAAGATTTTATCAGCTTCACCCATTAAGTGTGAACTTACCACTAGCATTTCTAATTGCTGGTCAGTGTTCCATTATCAAATGGATGGACACTCAAAACCACAAAACTTCCCAACTGAATACACTTATTGCCTATAGATTCCTGATCCAATTTCATCCACTGGTTTGGATTTTTTTTTTAAATGTAGACACAAATAAACCCAAGTCATCACTTGATTACAGAATATGGGTGTTTGACTAATAGATTTTCCTCAAAGGCCTTGGGCCTAGCACCATATCCTTACAAATAATCATGGCACACTCTATTCTGACTTAGGAACAAATATCCAATACAATTCAGAATTTTACAACTTTAATATTTTAAAAAGCTAAAGAACACATCTCAAACAAAGGAAAGGGAGCCTCTTTCATCTCATATGCCAGATGCTATTAAAAAAAAAGAAAATAATAACTATAACATAGATGTTTTTCCGATTCTTTAATTATTGAGTTGGAAAGAAGATCCATTGTAGTTTGTTGAGCTGTTTCCTTGTAATTCATTATAAATATGTTCTGAACAGTGCTCCATGAAAAAAACTATAACTTCAATCATTTAATCATCTAAGCTGGTTGTTTAAAACAATGGAATATTTAATACTACAGGACAGAAAACAAATGTCATGCAATGCATTTTTTTCTTTGCCTGAGCTTTAGTCTTCAGTAAGATGTGACAAATATTGGCATTATATGTCACTGAGAAGTAAAGGATCATGCTCTGACCTTCAACAATCCCCACAATATGTACATTATGTTGATGTGCCCTTTGTTTTTTCTATTTTGGTTTGCTTTGGTGGCCTCTGCAATTTCATGACGAGCAAGATTGTTTTACCAAGTTTCCAATGCCATCATTTTAACCAAGGAATTAACTAAAGGCAAAGATTACTTCTTCCATTATTTATTTATTTCATTCTGACACAGCTGGGAGTCAAGACATGTTGAAAAAGGCCTAATCCACAAATTATTCAGATGATCATTTAAGATAATATGAGATCCAATGTGACTTCACAAAGCAGATGTAAACTTTTCAAAGAACACTTTGGTTTTAAATTGAAGTCTCTTGAGAAATAATTTGTCTGAGATCATATTTTTTGCTGCTTCTTTTTGAAAGGATATGTCAAAAATGTACACCAACTCTGTTTCACTCCTATTCCATCTAACCTGTGGAGACTTGCTCTCACCTCTTTTATTTTACTCATTTACCTTCTCTTTCTTTAATCTTCTGAAGTATTATGCATGTATATGTTATATATATATATTCATATATACATACACACACGTTTTGCCTCCCCAGCCTGAGGTCCAGAATATTAAGATGAAAGATGATATCACTCCCTTCTTAGTACATGCCATGGCACATGGTATATTGTTAATAAAATAATTTTAATAGATTAATTACCTAACTGCAGATTGGATTCAAAAGCAGACAGATAAAAAATAACATACTATGTAAATACTACTAGGTTTCTGTTTTCTCTTACAAATTCAGAGAAATTTCTTTCTAATATTAATAATACTTTTTTACTTTTCAAAGAAATATTATGTTTACTATTGTGATTGATCTTCATAGTAACCCTTAAAGATTAATAACACATGATTTGCGCATGAGTTTTTACTAAGAATAAATGGCAGAGTCTAGAATTCAAGACTCATAGTTCCTAAGTGCTTTACTCTAAATAACATTGCCATAATTTTTTGTTCATTTAGGAAAAATAAGACTTTATGTTCTGCCATCTAATGGCATCATTAAGACAGTGTTAGGAAATACAAAGGAAAAGAAAAAGAAGTTCCATTAAGTTTGATAGACCACAGAAAATGTTCTCCTCACATTCATAAAGTGGCAATGTAAAGGGTTACACAGGGTTAAAATAAAATTATTGAAATAAAACTCAGGAAATGGAAATAAGAGAGAATTAGTCTCCATTCTGTACACCTCCACTCTGGGCCTCCACTATCTCAAGCAGATGAAGGAGCTGAACTCAAGCATGGCATACAACCCAACACTTAGAAATGACCTCTCTCTGACATTGTAATCAATTCTATGATCTGTGTTCACCCTATAATTTTGGCCTTGACATGAGACTATTACATGCATGTGAGTGCCTATTTGAATTGAGGAAATATTTATTACCATTTTCTGTCATTATTTACCATGCTTACAATTTACAAGTTTGGCTTACATATTTGTTCATATTTGAAAACTAACTGGTAATGATATTATTTATTTAAGAAGCCATAATTCCTGGAGACATATGACAATTTCATTCTTGTGCTTCTGAGAGAAATAAATTCCTATTCCCTATTAAAATTTGACAGTACCATGATCAGCTAATATTTATTAAATTCATATTCAGAGCTCTAGAGCAGTTTTATGAGGCATGTTGAGAAATGCATATATAAGGAAAGGATCCTGCCCTCAACTGACCAATAATCTTTCTAAGTAAAACACATAGAGATAAACAAGTAGCTGAAAACCCAGAATGGTACATACTAAATAACAAATTCTTTATATATTTACTGTCTAATGGTGTGCTGGTAAATATTTAACCACTGGCTCTTATTTGTCTGGGAGATAACCATAATTGTAGCATATGCCAATTTCCTTGGTGTAAATTCTTCCACACTGGCCATTTTTCAAACTACCAACTTGAGGTCATTGGACACATAATTGGGGATAAATGCGCATGAGAAGTTCTAAAAAGCCAGGTCCAGCTGATTCCAGCACCCTAGCATTCCTGTAGGAGATTCTAAGGGCCAAGTTAGTCAAGCGTGTTCTATGAAGGAATCTTTCATATCTCTAAAGGACAATGGTATGAATGAGGATAATTGATATGAAAGCAATCCTGAGAGACATGAGATGATATGAGTAATGGTCTCAGGGGCCAATGACCCAGATAAGCTTTGGGAATCAAATACATCTCTGGAATAGAATATTTAATGGTAATGATCTTAGCTAGTAGGAAAAACAGTAGGAAAGAACCCTTTGGTGATTTGGCTTGTATCTTGAGGGTTTCCCTTTCTATTGATGTAAATATCTGTGTCAAGGTATAAAAATGAAAAAATTAGTGACAAATATCAAAGTCATTTTTGTTCAGAAATCAATTTGATGATTGTTACAAAGTTATTAAAATTTTTCGAGGTAGAAATGACAAAGAATTTTCTTATAAGAGGCTCCTCAAAGCACAGGAAATCCCTGTAACACAAAATCGCTTTGGGAATAGAAAGTTTAAATCCTTCTTTAGCCAAAACAGATAAAATTTTTGTAATAGTTATATTCAGTACCACTTTGGAGCCTTAAAATTTCTTTGTTCTCCCCAACAAATAAATCCATGTTTTGCCATAGGAAACTCTAACTTAGATCCTTTTTCACAGCAGAATCCACGGTTATAGCACTATTCCAAAACACTTCCATTCTTGTCAGAATCCCTAAGATAAGGCTTTATTTTGATAATTCATGTGACTGGATATCAAACAGCTGCCAGGATATCTACCGACATCTGCTGTTTCATTTTTATCAGTTTGTCCCATCTGGCCTGCGTTCAAAAGGACCTAAGTCAAGCCTGAACAAAATGACAGGACCTTCAAAAGCAATTTGACATTATTTTTGGAAGCATCAAGTATTCTTCTTTTTTTTTTTTTTTTTTTTTTGCCGGGGCCCGGCCTGAACCCAACACCCTGGTATATGGGACCAGCACCCTACTCCTTGAGCCACAGGCACCGCCCAGCATCAAGTATTCTTTCTCAGTTGTTACAATGACTAACTGTGTTATAGACAAGTCTGAAATTTTTCAGACTGAACTTTTCAATACTATTTCTTCTACCAAACATTAAAATCTCTAAAATATGTTTAGTATTCATTTATACTGGTGTTTATTTGACTTAGAAACAGTAAGATAAGGAATGGTAAATTATTAGTATGTGTGATCATTAAAATATACTTCAGTCATTAATTTAATCTAGATAATTTAGATATATCTAAGACAATATCTCATATTGGGCATTTCAAATTTCTTCAAATTCCTGTCATCTGTCTTTCGTGTACCAGATATCCTTCCCTTGTGCCTCACATTCCACCTTCTTTTTGTAGATCTTCTGCCTCTGACCACACCCCTCAGGAAAAGGAAAGGAGCCAATATAATAAACATGACACATTCTTAGTAACAGAAAATTCATCTCTGGCTTTCACCCCACTATCCTTTAACTTTTCCCAGGTCAATTCCTCTTCTGAGTACATCTCCAATCCCACTGTCTCCCCTATATTTAATACATACCTATATTATTAAAATGTACTGCCTCATTTTAAAATGAAGAGACAGACACAAAGAAGGTAAATGATCTTCCAAAAGCCCTAGGATAAATCACTGGCAGAACACAGATGGAAACAGGAAGATTTAACTCAACCAACCCCACTCTTCTAAGATCTTCCCTAGAAAAGGGCAATGGTACAGCATGTGTTTGCTAAAGCAGACTCGAAACACTTTTTGCTTCATAGAAAAGTGTGGCTGGAAAATCAGAACTAATTGGGCTTAAATGAATAGTTTTACCCACATGCTTTTCTAAAATATCATAATTAAAAGAAATAAATATATAGTCTGTTTTTTTTTTTACACGTGTGCTGATCAAGTTTATTTACATTATGTTCTCATGTTAATCACATTAGAGTTTTGAAAGTTGATATTTGCAGACAGAAGTAAGCATATTCCTGAAAGAATTTTTTTTTTATCCCAAACAAAGGAGCATACAAATGACATGAAATTTGGGGAGCTTAAGGAACACCTTGCCTCACTTTGGGGTCTCATCTGGGATGTTAGAGTAAACTGTATCCCGAGGCTGCCAGTGGAAATTCATGAGAGAGTCGTAGAGTTCTTCACTTTTTGCCATAAACTCTTGGTTTAATTCCTCAATGTTCAAATGAAGATTTGGATCTTCTACTGGGTCTTCATCTTGGTTTTCAGCAAGAACTTCAGTCTCCTGAGGTATAACAGATGTCTGAAAAGAATAGCATTGCAATTATATCTTCTCTTTCCTTTGCAAAATGTTTACCTAGACAATGTTCATTCCCACTGTGTCCACACACTTGAGGTTGAGGATTGCAACTGTCCTCTATCATAAAGGTCCTAAAACAAATCCCATTTTCTCATAAGTATTTGAAAGTATTATTTTTCATGGACTTTCATGTGAATTTGTATAATTTCTCCATCCACTTTGTTTGTACCAATGGTTTGATGGTACAAACAATTCTGTTTAGTTTCTTCTCTATAAATAATTAAAGGTGACAAGCCAAGGATTAGTAGCAACAGGCTACTATGCACCTGGTTTCTAACTCTCACCTCCAGATACCCAGAAGTAGGGAATGTTTTACTTGATTTCTCCAAACTCATTTTCAAGGTCTACAAATGCTTCTTGCTCAGGTTTTTCCAGGGGACAGCCATCATCCCAGTATGCACTCATCTCCCTGTTGGTCTACTGCTGCAGCAGGAGCCTGGATATGCACGATGAGTTGTTCACAAGTACATGTATGAGGCTCTTTGCAGTGCTGGACAGAACCTGGGATGGGAAGAACAGAGCCCATGTCAATGATGAACCACCAGAGTCCATGGCCAGGTCTCCCCATACGTAACGTTTTGCATGGAGTCACAGAGTCTGTGAATTCTACACTCAGATGTGATGCTTCTCATCTTTAAGTTATTTGCCAATTTATTTTATTGAATTACACTATGTGATATGAAAATTTAGATATGTGGTATGAAGCCTTCCTTTAACGATCATTCACCATCACTGCAAATGTTAGATGTGGGCCACTTCCTCCCTTCAACCTACAGAAGATGAGAGTGTGCATCACAAGGAAATTTCAGATAAATATATCAATTTATTAAAAACATCAGCTACAATTTTTTTCCAAGATACCTATTGTTTAAGAATCCTGACCATGTATTTAGGAAAAATTTGAATTTATGACTACAGAGAATTTTAAGCCCCATTTTTTTTCCATTTTTGCAATCACAACTGATTCCTTTGTTCATGGGATATCAAATTTCTACTTTGTTCTTTCCATAGAGACTCCAAAACAGAATCATTATTCAGTTTCTTTTTAATATGTCCATTCAAAAAAAGTAGCAAATTTAGTCTGGCTCTCCATTTCTTTATAGAGCAATGGTATTTTTTATTGAAATGAGAAATTTACATTCCCATTGCAAAGTGCTAATTATTGCTCAAAATACCTTTGGCATGTATTATGGAAGATTTCTCCCTAAATCAGGAAATGCTGAATTAACAGATCCACTGTGGGGAATTTAGAGGTTGTGTCCAGTAACTTTACTGTGTCGGCCAGGGAAGTCCCTTTCGACATTCACAAGGAATTTCATCTTTGATTTGAGTGGAACTTTTGTAGCTTAATGGGTAATAATTTCCTCCTCTCACACATTTTATATTCTGTATGGCCCTCATCTGGCCTGTGTCTCACAAGGATGAGGGAATATAATTTTCTACCCATCTGTACAAAACAGCTACATTTTATTTCCTATGTGATTCCTAATACACTGTCCCCTCACAGGAATTCATTATCCACAGATGAAGTAATTGTCTTTGAGTAGAGTTAAAGCACATAAACTTTTAAGTCTGACAGGGACAGGTTTGAAGACTGGGCTCCCCCAACCCTTACATGCTATATGATCCCTGGCAAATTGCTTAATGTCTCAGAGATTCAGATTTCTCATGTGTAAAGCAGAAATAATACAGCTCTCTTACAGAGTAATTGTGAGGATGAGACACTATGAATAAAGTTTCTGGCACTTGGTGGGCATTCAGTAATTATCATTACTATTCAAGCATCTAAATAATCACCACCACACTGCTATATACTTTTTTCAACTGTATTGATCACTTTTATGTGACTGATTTCTATTTGACCTCAAATCTTTTAACTCTAATTAGGCTCCTCCACTCGGATGTCTCAGAATTATCTCAATTCAATCCATGCTGTATAAAATATTACCAGATTTTTAAAATTAAAATCCAACAGAGGTTAGAGAAGTGGGGAAGAGATTTTCCTCACAGCCCTAAGAAGCAGTCAACCCTACTGACATCTCCATCTGGGACTTCTAGCCTCCAGAATACTAACAGAATAAATTTCTTTTGCTTAAGACAGTCTATGTACTTTCTTTTTTTCTTTGAGACAGTCTCACTATGTCGCCCTTGGTGGAGTGCTATGGTGTCACAGCTCACAGCAACCTCAAACTCTTGGGCTTAAGCAATTCTCTTGCCTCAGCCTCTCAAGCAGCTGGGACTACAGGTGCCTACCACAATGCCCAGCTATTTTTTTTTTTTTCAGTTTTTGGCTGGGTTTGAACCCGCCACCTCCAGCATATGGGGCCAGCACCCTACTCCTTTGAGCCACAGGTGCTGCCCCCGGCTATTTTTTTGTTCTAGTTGTCATTGTTTAGCTGGCGCAGGCTGGGTTTGAACCTCCCACCCTTGGTGTATGTGGCTGGCACCATAACCACTGCGCTACGGGTGCTGAACCTGTTGTACTTTTTTATGGCAACCTTTGCAAATCATTACACCACCCCTTGGAATAATTGTCCCTCAAAATACTCTGACTCTGGGGTTATCTGGGGTTTTGGTTTTCAATAGACAAAGTATGACTGGAACTACAATAGCTATGTTAAGGCCCAGAAACACCGAGTGTGGAAAAAAAAAAAATCTCACACACGAAGAATGGCAGGCACCAAGTCTATAAGTGCATGAGTCCTCGGTGGCATCACAGAAAGCTGAACTAATGCCAGCGAATGCTGATCTCCAGACCTCTTGTTACTCTCTACTGGTTTCAACCCCTTTCTTGAGAGCACACCCAATTGAAGATATGCTGAGATTATTACCAATGGTGGCTGGGGCTTTTTTTCTCCTGACATGTGGTAGCATCTCAGTAGATAATTGTTAGTATTTTTTAAGTCATGACTGTTCTTTATGAAGTTGTTAAGATCTCACCAGTGCAAGCTTAATTATTTTGTCAAACACTGAGTAAACACAAGAAATGTTTGAATAAAATGTTTTTTATGGTCTCAGCTGTAGCAGCCATTTATGGTATTCCCCAAGTATTTCAGTGCTCAAATATCCAGACACAATGATAGAACTGTCCTTGGCCACCCTATTTTAAGTTAAGGGTGACTATATATAGGACTTGCTTCAGGAAAAAGAACGGAAGTGATGTGTGTCACATTCACTTGGAAGTTTACAGAACGAGGCCAGAATTTATGGCAGGCTTTTTTGCTGTTCGGGCGAATGGCCATGGTCCAGATGGGGGCTCCCCAGAATAAAGCCCAGGCTCCAGAATAAAGATGGTAGGTACAAAGGAGAGCTCTTGGCTGACCCCTGATGGACATTGGGTGAGAAGGAAAAGTTCACCGGGATTTTTGCTTCCCCCAGAGTAACATAGGATGTCTAGCATATAAAACCATCTCATCTTCTGAAACAAGACTTCAAGTTGATTTGAACACTAAAACCTCCCATGACCACCATTTTGGGCTCAGAGATCTGTGATCTAGGTCTTTTGCAAAGTCTTTTATTAACATTCATGTAATTTTGTATTGCTATGGGTCTTTCACCCAGAATGGTTATGAATAATTTTTTGACTTTATTAAGCCTGGTCCTGCCCTCAAGGCACTCACAAGATCTATGGTGTATTGAGTTTCTCTATAAATATTTAGCATATACACAAACCACTGGCAAAATGCAAAACAACAACTGCATAAAAAGAAATATTACCAAACATATTTGGAAACTAAAGACTTAAAGAAGGATAGAAAAGAGGGGAAATTACTTTTCTTTAGCCTTCGATTTCATAAAAATCTTTTGTGTGTTACTCTCAGTGTTATTAATAATCATATCTGAGTTGCAAGATCAGCAAGGTTTGTGTTGTAGCCCCAGGCCTTGGCAATAAGAACTGGTTTTCTATCTCCTTAACTTCTTGGAATTGTTTTCTCCTGTCTCTACCCCTTATTTACAGTCTTTCTTTCTTCTAGTATGTTCTGTTCTTCCCATATCAAAATCTGGTACAGGAACAAATTTGTTATCCATGGCTTAAAATGTATTATAATGCCAGATAACTTGCATTTTGAATTGTTCCCATTATCATGACTTGGTGAGCTCTGTTCTCATCACAATGATCTAAAGGTCTGATGATCTGGTAGAGACCAAATTTTGAATGTTTGAAGGCAAACTTGCTTCTTATCCCTGAAATCATTCACTGGAGTTGCTTCATCCAACTTGCAAGTAATTGGGATTTTCTCAGACCATACTCACTAGGAGTAATCACACCTAACAGTGTCACTGAGTGCTAACAGTATGCAGGGCACTTTTCCAGACACATCCCGTGCGTGGATCTAACCAATTCTGCCAGCTGTCCAGTGAGACAAATCACCACATCTTTGCCTCCCTTTTAGAGGGCAGTTAAGTAAATGTCCCAAGGACTTGAAATTAGTGTGATGCAAATCTAGGTTTATATTTACACAGTCCAGATCCATAACCCACACAGTTAACCTCTATTTTATTCTGCTTCCTTGCTATTTGAAGTGTAGCTCGAATGGAGAACAGTGAGTCTGGCATTGTCCTTTCAGCCTTAGCCTAGGTTTGTCTAGAAGATTAAAAGAGAAAGGTGGCCTGTAATGGGGGTCTGTCTCCCTCATTTTTTCCTTCTCTTCTCGTAGATATAAACATTTCAGGCTGGAATGAGTGAAACAGAATCTGCTCTAGGTCTGCTTTGGACCTTTTGGTGTTCTGTGCTGTTGTGGCATCTTGTTTTCTATTGGACAGGAGAATAAATTCAGTCCTCGTCTTTACATTCACTGGCCAGTTTCCTCACTAAGCTTCAGCTACACTTTCTCCCTCTTGGAAGATAGCACTCCTATTTTCTCCATCCCACCAAAGATTATGTCAGTGATGGATCAGAATGTTCTGATTTGAGAAACATACCTTATATTCTTACCTTATATGTAAGAATTTTTATTTGCATTTTTACAACTATACTCATAAAACCTGCAGGATACACAATCTTGAGATGAGTATGAGGACACCTTAATTTCTTTTGTATTTTTTATTTTTTTGAGATAAGATTTGCACTTTACCCTTTGTAGAGTGCTATGATCTGTAGATGACTATGGTGTCATCACAGATCATAGCAACCTTAAAACTCTGGCTCAAGTAATCCTCTTGTCTCAGCCTCCCAAGTAGCTGAGATTATAGGAGTTTACTATAACACTGGGCTAGTTTTTCTATCTTTTTTTTTTTTTTTTTAGTAGAGGTGGGGTCTTACTCTTGCTTGGGCTAGTCTCAAACTCCTAAGCTCAAGCAAAACACCCACCTTGGCCTCCCAGTGTGCTAGGATTACAGAAGTGAGCCACTACTCCTGGGGGGGGGGAGACTTTTAAGTTATTCTTGTCCAGCCACGATGGTCATCAGACAGTTTAGGAAAAGACTGCAGCCTTCTGTTCCTCTCACCTCCCTCAACAATGTTCTGGCAGGGAACAATATACAATCAGAAATCAACACATCCTATTGACTGACTCTAAATTCTTTGCTGCATTTGTTGAAGATTTTTTTTTCCTCTTTAATTGTGGAACAAGTTTACTTTAGGGAGAGTTAATTCTGCATTGGTTTCACTCATTTCAATTTATTTTTAAAGAAATTATTTGATGTCTAAAAGCTTTTTGAAAAAAAGAAGCAATTTCTTTTTGAACAATGAACTCACATCTCAGTGGCATAATTGCAGTGGAACACAGAAAAGCTTAAGTTTTGCTCTAAACTCAGAATCCATGAAGGTCAACTGGAAAAATGCAGCCTCCCTATCTTAAGTGGCACTTTTTTTTTAATTGTGTCACAAACATACAAAACAAGGGCTAAGTGTTACATATTATAACCTAAAGCTTTCCAGCATGCCAGTTAGAAGAAAAACGAAAAGAAAACTTGTAATATTTCAACATAAATTTCTTTTTCCACAGCATGAAGGAGGACAGAGGAAAATCAGGTAAATTTAAGGTGTATCTTGCAGTTACCAAAAGGAAAAAAAATCTACTTTACCATGCTTTGTTTTTTCATTTCACAGTACTATCAGTTTGGCTGCAGCCTGAACAAACAAAATTTTTCTTTTGAAGAAACTTCTATTCTCATAACTACCCAATAAATTAGCAACAATAAAAAGTGTGTTCAGCTCACAGACCAATGCACAGCAATTATGTCAAACTCTGTCATCTTGTACCCTCTTTGTTCAACTGCCCACATTTACCTGGATTCTACTATTTACAGCCTTCTTCTGGTTCTCCTCTTCCACCATCATTTAGAAGCTAATTTTGTTCTGTGGAGACCATGATACATCCTACTTCTAGAACTGGTAACCACTGTGTACACTGACCCTTATCTCTGAGATCAGCTAGTCTGTTAGCACCCCCCTAAAGGATTTTCCTGTCACCCAGCAGGAGGAGATTTTGCCTGACCAATAAAGAAACAATCTATTATAAGGAAATGATAGAAAAGAGATAAACCAATAGAAGTCAAAGTGATGTCTCAAGGCAGTGTGAGTGGTGCCACTGGTAGTAAATGATTTCAGAGTGGACAATCGTAAAAAAAAGTGCCCAAAGATTGTTACCATTAGAAAGATCCTAAATTAATCTGGTTCAAAATTTTTTAGTTTAAAGCTAACATGACAGTAAAAATTTTTAAGTTAGCAAATACTTTGTTTTATAGGTATGGACATTTAGCTTGGAAAAAAAATTAAGAGAATTAGCGATGTTTGTGGGGTGAATTAGAGCCAGACCAAAGTCAGAATTAAAGTGTTTTAAATCCAAGTCAAGCACTTTTCTTCCCCCATTCTCCAGGGGTCCTTGTGGTATTTTGTGCAATGAAGAGATTCAATATTGAAGAAAGTAAAGAAGGGACATAGAGGTTGAAGGAGGAAGTAAAGAACGAAAATAGTGTAACTAGCACTCTTTGTGTGAACAAAAGCCTTCAGAGAACAACGCCTTTCCTGGCATAGGAGGATGTGGAGCAGAGAGAAACAGCAAAATAAGAAACAGGTGCCAAGACTCTATCTGGAATACAAGAACCCAGGAGGAACACACCTAGCAACCCTCAAAGAAGATGTCAGTGCCCAAAGCGGGGGTGTTCCACAACTGTGGCTGAGAATGAAGACCAAGAATCAGGACCTGAAGAAAATGGCCACACACATAGGAAATAAAATGCAGGCATAGCTGCTGGAACAAACTGACTGATTCTGTCTAGTGGTTCTTTTTCTCACTTGTGGCCAATTTTAACAAACCATATCTTACTTGACAAACCATTTAAAGGGTTGCTCAACACTTAAATTTTCTGGGAAGCTGTAGGAAAGTGTAAGTGGAACTTTGACAAAAGTATTAATCAAATTATGGCAAATTTGGGACACTGAGATCCGAGCATCCCTTGAGCTGAGGAATTCCAGTCCAGCCTGAGTGAGAATGAGACTCCGCCTCTACTAAAAATAGTAAAAAAAATAGTCCAGCATTGTGGCAGGTGCCTGTAATCCCAACTATTCCGGAGGCAGAGACTGGAGGATCCCTGGAACCCAGGAGTCTAAGGCTGCTGTGAGCTAGGCTAACACCACAGCACTCTAGCCTGAGCACAGAGCGAGGGTCTGTCTCAAAAAAAGAGGAAAATCAGAAAATATGGAAAATTTTTTGTGAAGAAAGCAGAAAGAGCAAGGGATAACCAAACAAATATATGTAACACCTCTATCATGTCCAGCCAATTGATATTTCCATTTTGATGTGTATTGTAAGGTGAAAAAGCATGATGTATATTATAAGGGGAAAACAGTATTGCGGCATGGAAAATAACTTTAAAAAACAATAAAATCTTTATTGGATTCTCTCATGAAAATATCAAAGGAGAGAAATATTCATAAGTGGATTAAAAGTTTTAAACTTCCCTCATTCTCTCCCCCATCTCTCGGTATCTCTTTCACCCAAGGAAGTTGCCTCTTATCATCCCTGTCTTTCACACTAACATTCTTTCTAACTCATCTATACAAACTCTCTAGTTTTCTCTCCTTTTCCCTCTCTGTCTCAATTCAGTGTATGTGTAATATCACCATGTGTTACAAACAAGGACACAGAATCCAAAGTCCTCCTATCTCACAAGAGTTTTGTCAAAGTAGTGGCATAAGGGACATGAAGAGAAGGGAACTGCCACATGCCTTTTAGCATCTGAGCTTGTCTTACCCCAGACCCAGTGTTCCATGATCCTAAGCTTCAGACTGTGGCTAACACTTCAGTGCTTCCCCTCTCTCTACAGTTAAAATCCATAACCAACACTTTGGTCAAGGATCGTTTCTGGCTCCAATTCACCAATCTTTTTGACTAAACATGCAATACAAGACTTACTTCTGCAGCTCCCTAAAATTCTTACTATTTTCAGAATTTAACCCCCACACTCACAAGTCATTTCTCCAGTATCTTCACTTGGAATTCCCTTCTGCCCCTGTTCAACTACTAATAATCTGTTTTAAATAATATCTATTTTTGGAAGCCAGTGCCCCAGTCAAATCAAATTCTCCTTCTTGTGGGGCCCACTACACCTGTGTCCCCTCATTACAGATTTACCATATATTAGTTTTCATCCCATTCAAAAGAAACTTGAGGTGATTAATGAAGCTACTTGTGAATATGTTTGGCTTTTCTCATCAGGTTCTCAATTCATCATGGAAAGGGTTACAGCTTTCTAAATCCTCAGCAAAATCCAATTATTGATGTGCAACGAGTATGAACCTAAACAACATTTATTCCCTGGAATAGTCTGACCCCTCTTTATGCAATTTATATTCTGTACTCTCTGAAATTAATATTAAAAGTCATTGAGTTAAATGAGATAAATGTCATTAAATTGAGATAAATTTGGGAGAAATGTAATTGCCATGTTGTTGCTAAGGCAGTTGCTACTCCAAAGAAGCACTATTTAACAACAACCAGTAAGGGTGGAGCCCATAGCTCAGTTAGCAGGGCGCCAGTCACATACATCAAGGGTGGTGGGTTGGAACCCGACCCAGGTCAGCTGAAACAACAATGACAACTATAAGAACAACAACAAAAATAGCTGTGCTTTGTGGTGGGCACCTGTAGTCCCAGCTATTTTGGAGGCTGAGGCAAGAGAATTGCTTAAGCCCAAGAGTTTGAGGTTGCTGTGAGCTGTAATGTCATGGAATTCTACCCAGGGTGATAGCTTGAGACTCTGCCTCAAAAAAAAAAAAAAAAAATTCCAGTAAGATAGGTCAGAACTCAGAACTGCTTGGAAATTACTATCTGCTATCTTCTTGTGGTCAAATCAGCATTTAATATGAATTTGGAGGCATGTAAGGCTTTTTTTATGTTAAATAAAGGAAGAAGAAAAAGCAGTGGAGAAGAGAAAAAAAATCACAATCCAAAAAATGATGTCAGTTTCAATGCAATTAAAAGTCAAGGAGAAATCTTCATCCTGAATGCACTTAAGTTGTTTATTTCTTTGCTGTTTGAAACATTTCATCAAACTTACTCAACAGCTATTCCCTATGGGCCTTTACAGACACATAATAATTGTGAGATTTAAAAGTTCTGCTCATTTGAGTTATTTTGAGATATTTTATTTTGAGTTTTCCTGCATGTCTATGTGTAAGTATGCATGTGTAAACACATATGCACACACACACATATACACATACACTCTGGAAAGAGCACTGAACGCTACATCAGAGAGCCAGCACTGGCTCTACATCTTAACATTGATAGAGCACATTGCCTTCATGGGTAAGGGTTTCTTATCTTTATTATTGGGGTACTAAAAAAGATAACGTCTACATTTTTTTCTTGTTCTTAGACCCTTAGGTTCTATGCAAATGCACACTATTTAAATAATTGCCTAACACTGAACATTTAAAGATATATAGTTTTTTTATTTTAATTATTGACTTAGTAAACTCATAGGTGGTGGAATGCTTAGGTTCCACAGAAGGCCCTTATCCAAGAAACTGTAAAAATGGCATGGGGAATTTTCATAATCATGCAGGGAATCTGATGTCTAAATTAGATCAGAAATCAGAGGATGCTATCTCTGGCCCTAAAATTAATCAGAGTGCATTACTCTCAATCATAAGATTAAAAGGAAGAATGTTTTAAGGGAGAGAATGCTCTGATTTAATCTCCTATCAGGTGTTACCATACAATATTATTTTGTCTTCTCTCAGTTTGGTTTCACACAAGAAAAAAGAAAGCCCTTGCAAAATCTGTGCAAATTGTTAAATGTCAGCTGAATGTCATTTTCCAAGTTTGGCACTCAAATAAGGTCTCTGAAAATTGGCTGTCATCTGCTTAGAGTTAAACGAAAGATCTTTGAAAAGGTCCTAGGAGGCTTCATTTCCAGAGGTTTCTAAGGTCCCACATGAGCTGACTGCTTTCCCACACAAGTCATTTTACCTAAGGTCTGAAATACCACTGTCCTTCCACCTTCTATCTGTGACCGTGAACGCCCCCTCCTTGCTGTCTGTCTACCCAAATGTGACTCTCCCTCAGATTCAACATTAAGGTTCTTCTTCTATAAAGCAGACTTGTCTTCTCCAGCCATATATAATCTTTGCAAACCCTGCAACCTAACTACACTTAAACCCTGCACCAGCTAGCCCTGGTTTAGACTAGTGCTGGTCTACATAGTATTCTCCCGCACTGCTCTAAACTCATTTTTCTTGTCTTACAACTTGACTCTAAACTCTTCAAGGGGAAAATCCAGTTTTACCCTACCATTCATATTCCTCAGCACAACTTTCATCATACAGTAAGTATTCTAACATACAACAGTTCTTCTATTTCCTCTGCTGTAGTCCCCAACAAGCAGAGAAATTTGAAAGACCTTGTTGAGTTTAAAAATGACTGTATACAAGGGTTTGTAAGGGAGAGAAATTAAGGCAAGTAACCAAAGAATTAAGAAAACTCCCTGCTTTGGTTATATGAACTTCTCAGTACATAAGAACACTTGAGTCTGAATTATCATCTCCATTACCCAATCGAACTCATGCTCTCTAAAAGTGTTTGCCTGCACCTTTCTGCTCTTGATAACTTAGATACAATTATCCCTGTTCATTTGGCAACTCAAATGTCACAATTGGCCAAACTGAGTATCATCAGGGAATAAAGTGTGAACTGCCTAAGAATAGACATTAGTATCTGATCGCATAACACCCTCTCAAAATCCTGGACATTTGTCTTTCTGCCAGACAGACCTTCTCTTGAGAAATATGGTTACTTTTCTCTCACTGAGGCAGCATAATTGGTGCATTGACTCTCATTTTCCTTCCAGGCAAATGGGACAGAGGCAGATGAAGAAAAATATAGAGGGAGATTTGATGAATTGCTGATGCAGACTGATTCCACACAGTTCTATAAATGTAATGCCTTAGAAGAGAACAGGGTAGGTCAGAATCAAAGGAGGGAGCAAGGCCATGGAATTCAATGTGCCTTATCAGTAACTGGGCAGACATTCCTGCTCTGCAGATGGACCTCATCATGTAGGAAAAATCAAATGGCATCCAATAGAGCTTAATGTTTTCATTAAAGGAAGAAGAGACTTTTACTTGCCTAAGAAAAATGTCTTAACTAAAAAATAGATTTTTCAAAGACCACAGACAACAGCAAGGATAAAATGTGTCTGATTTATGGCAGGTTTAAAAGGTCCTCTTCCCACATGTGAGTCTAGAGCCACAGAAGGTGCCTCAATAGGATAATAAATGAAGAAATGACTGGAGAGGAAAGCACCAAGGCAGCGGGCTCCAGGTGCTGGCGGCTGCACCACTCAGCCTCACCGTGGAATCCAAATGCCAAGGGGAGCAACTGTGTTACCAGGAGGAAGAGGCAGTTAAAGAAAAAGGATGACACTGGGAATCAGAAAAGTCGGAATTTTGACCCAAATCCTCCACTAATCATGCACATGAACTTGGGGAAAATCACTTAATCTTTACCTGCCTCTACTTTTGCATCTTGGTTTTTGTTTTTGTTTTTGTTTTTTTGAGACAGAGCCTGAAGCTGTCGCCCTGGATAGAGTGCCATGGAATCACAGCTCACAGCAACCTCCAATTCCTGGGCTCAAGCGAGTCTCTTGCCTCTGCCTCCCAAGTAGCTGGGACTACAGGCACCTGCCACAACACCTGGCCATTTTTTGGTGGCAGCCATCATTGTTGTTTGGCAGGCCTGGGCTGCATTCGAATGTGCCAGCTCAGGCGTACATGGCTGGCGCCTTAGCCTGTTGAACCACAGGCGCCGAGCCTACTTTTGCATCTTGGCATGAGAATAACGAGAACCCTTTCCCCCTACTCCTTGGGATATTATAAAAAATAAAACACAGTGTGATAATAGATGAGCTAGTACTTTGAAGAACTTAAAGCCCTGTACAAATTCAAGGTATTAATTATGTTCTAAAGGTATCATTTCCATAAGAGAGATAAAAAATAAGAAGCATGTTATTAAAATACATATTTAAGAAGACAAGAGACATATTGGGAGGACTGCTTTCAAGAGATATTATAAAAGCTAGCATTCTATCTTCTAGACACCATCCAATCCTCACACAAAACACAGATCCAAGATAGGAGAGAAATAGATGATGGTGTACAAGAGGTGAACAGTGTATCTAGGTAAAATGCAGAAAAGTACTGACATAATAGAATTGGTGACTTACATAATGAGCATTGCAAATTAATAAGCATACAGAAGACTTAATATTGCAAACAAGTAAAAGAAGACAGAGGTTCAGGGCAAATTCAATACTACAAGATGAGCTTAAAAGTGACTTCAGAGAATAACTAGCTTCGGATCTAAGCAAAAATACTCATTTAATAGATGACTTATGCAATGGATTTAGGGGAAACAAAAAGGAAAATCTGGGAACGCTGCCTTATAGACTAGTTAGCAAGAAAGGATAAGAACATAGCAAACAATGACACTAACATGGGCTGTGGACTATAACAATTTTAGTTGGTTGGAAAAGAAATATAATGAGGTGGTTTGCTTTGTGACATGTGAAACCATTTCTAGTTGTAGGATTCTAAAATTCTAAGAGCATTTTCCTTGCTAGAAGGAACATTCAGAGACTTTGTGGCTCTCAGCTAAAAATAGAAAGTAGCTTAAAGCTACTAAAGGGGTGGAAATTGATTACTTTGTATTCAGGAGTACCAAGGTCAGCCAAGAGTGAGGCTTCCACTGTAAACAGAGAGAGAGAGAAGGTGAAAGGATGAAAGAACACATAAGAAATATTTCTAAGAAATTAAGAAAGGAGGGGAGGAAGATGGGGGGAGGGGGATAAAAAGAAGACTACCTGACTCATTTGAACCAATTGAAAGGAGATATCTACCATCAGATTGTTTGGGGATGATTTAGTGATTAATACATAAGAAAAAAATCAACAAAACAAAGTTATTAAATGCAAGCAAAAAAGTTGAAATAAAGTATAATAAAAAGGAAACAAAACTAGTATACCACATGGTTCAGCAATGAGTAATGTTTATGTAGTCATAATGAAGTTCATATTACATAATGATCTCCAAATTATGGCTTATGTATTCTGGGAGAGTGGGGAAGGGGAATGATCTGGTGTGCGTATGCAGAGAACAGTACATGAAACACAATTTATTTTCCAAAGGAATAATTAGAAGATACTGTATTCACTTGAACATTTTAGAAGTGATAGAATAAAAATGGTACCTCTAATCATAATACTAATACTAAAAGTCACAGTTGAAAGCATTAAAAATATTGTCTGTAGGGAGCAGAAATTAAAGATGGGGGATACTTTCTTAATTAAAGTAAAAAATGCTGTTTGATTTTTTTTATAGTAAGTAGACATATACCTTTATGTCAAAAGAGAATGTTAAGGAAACAATTTTGTCTAGTTATTGACAATTTGCATAAGTAAACACATGTCCTGTTTCCAGGAGCAAGGCAGGTGATAGCTTGAACAAAGCTATGTGGGTACTTCTGTTCGCAAAATACAAAAACTGAAAATCCATGTAGGCTTAGTTTTCCAGGAGTTCTCTTAATCTTTCCAAAGAATAATTTGCTAGGCAGGAGAAATTTCTCATAGGTTCAGATGCCTCAGAGAACTGCTGACACTTAACAGGGGTCCCTTCCATTGATTGACAAGATAGCGAGAAAAGTAGTATAAAATCATATACCCTGGGAATTCTGATATTGATTTAGATCATCTCCAAGCAAGAATTGATAAGCAAGTGCCAGATCCATGATGCTAAAGAAAACGTAGATGCAAAAAACATCATTTCATCTGCAATTCAACTCTTCTCCTTGTAGTTCAATCTTTTGCTCAACTTCCTCCCAAAGTCCACCACATATTCTAATAACTCTTTTATGGTAACAATACTGTTGATGCTATAAAATTACCTTCCCTTTATACTGATTATATCATTGATTCATGCACATCCACAGAACTTGTGACCTGAGACATGTTTTTCTAATTCCATATTTTTAATATATTACATTTCTCCCTACAAAGCACAATATGAAATCATTTTTTAAAATATTCATGGGTATGTATATAAACTTTCAAAATGTACATTTATCGTACATATTATTTATATATTTGCTTTTTCTTTATTTTACTACAATAAAATGTCTCCTGAAAAAGTAAGATTTGCCCGAATTGTGGTTATCTTTGAAATTCTCTGATCTACCTATAAAATGGGACCTGTTTCTGCATGTATCCATATCCTTCTTGTCTGCTTAGAGCTATCCTTCAAACTTTCTATGAAAAGTCTGGACAAAAGGTATTACATGTTCTAATTAAGTATCAGTAATAAAGCAGTACCACAAAAATGCTACATTGGGTGGAGAGATTTCAGCAGGATGGCAGGAGATGTTATGAAGCCTCTTGAAAATTCAGCCAGGTCTACATAAACAATATGTCCACTTTCCCCAGAAAGAGTTTTATTCTTTGGACTTAGTGAAGAGCATCTTCTCCAAAATGCAAATGTTTATGTCTACTAAGGGGAGAATAAAGGTCTCAGACTTTTACCCCCCAAACAAATTGAAACAGTGAAAGAGAAAATAAATATAATTATTCCAGGTGACTAGGGTGGGGCTGGTATTACCAATGGAGATAGGGCTACAAAAGGAGGAGGTAGAGGATATTGATCATCACTTGCTTCCCAGTCTGGCCCACAACAGCCACAAGCAAAATAAATCTGATTTTGGATAAGGTGGGGAGCACACAGAGAAAGTATGGTCAATGTAACATCTGTCCTCTGCCCAATCCTATGCTGACTCTCTTGGGTCTGGTCTCACAAGGGCATCTGTGCTGATGCCCTTTCTTATCCTCCTTTGCACATAGTAAGACTCAGACTCAGCCACACAGAAGGCCAAAGAACTCAAATATATCTATTCACATATGGTGAATGACTGGCAGGGCTCAATGGACCCTTCGTGTAGCTGTTTACAATTTAGCAGTGTGAATGGTACTATATACTATCTTTTTTTTTTTTTTTTTGAGCTACCACAATATGTTTGGCATAGTACATTCAATGAATTGTTTAAACTTAAACCTTGCCAAATCAGTTGTTTTCCTCTATTTTATAGGGGAGGTAACTTTGTCTCAAGATCACCTGGCTAATAAATGGCACAGATAGGGTGGCACAGATTCGGCTGCGCTGTCAAACTCACGCTGCATCTACTCTGTTGGCTGCTTCTCAGAATGAAGCACAGTCTCTGACCTCAATGACAGACTTGTGGAAGACATCATTTGGAAAAAGAAGCCCACCCTCGGTGACTCTTCAAACTCAATTGATAATTATATAAACTTCCTTAAGGATTAGACTAGCCCTTGTGAAGAGAGTGCATACATATACATACATGTGGATGTATGGAAATAGTATAATCTGAGTGTATTACATACATTAAAATTTATTATTCACCTAATACAAAATAAGTTAGAGCTGACCAAAAAATATTTCCCTATCTTTTCCTAATATGAGAAATTATTGCATGTGCAGATACCTCAGGCTTCCTAGATTGGTTACCATTCCCTTAGACTTTGGACTTGGCATGGGATTTTATCCTTTCTGTCTGCTAAAACAGACAGAAAGAGATAATAAACAATGGTAACTAAAGAAAGAACATAAATTCTGGGTGGCATCTGTGGCTCAAGGAGTAGGTCGCCGGCACAATATACCAGAGGTGGCAGGTTCAAACCCGGCCCCAGCCAAAAAAAAAAAAAAAAAAAAAAAAGAACAGAAAGAACATAAATACACCGATACAAGAAAGAAAGAAAGAAAACACCTGCTTATGTACCACTATCATCCAGTATTAGAAGCATTATCCTTCCTTAACATGTGAATCAGTAGGGAGATTTTTAGAGCTCAGGATTCATTTTTTTTCCTCACTCCAAGATAAAGAACAGTTTCCTTCCTTTCCACTGCTCCCCTTTTTTATTTTGCTGCCTTTCTGTAACTTGAAATACATTAATAAATAGCCCAAAGTAGTCAACTCAGAGATTTCCAAGCCAATTTGGCAGGATGTAAAGTATAGGGCTTCAGATGGGCAAGAAGAACATTGGGACTTCTGGGTGTTACCTACCCAGTCAGAACATTTTACCATTCATCCATCATTACTTATTTCCTCATTCCAAAATGGATACATGCCATAATAGCCTGCCATGAGTTGCCCAGCAATCGTTTCCATACACATTGTTCCTTTGGCAAGGAGACTGCCATTCTGGTTTAAAGCAGTTATTGGTCTGACATTTGTGATAATTTATCAAATGTCTTGCTGAAATTCTATTTTCTATGAGAGTATGTTAGAGACATATAGCATCTTTTCTCTATTTGTCAAAAATCAAAAGCTTTGAAATTTTTTGGCCTCTTTTAAGAAGGAAGCTTAAGGCAAATCCATTGCTTATGTCTTCTAAAGGGATTGACATCGCCCTCAGGGCTGTGGGCATTCTTGATGCCAAGGTTGGCATGCTGATTGTTATTTTCTGTAATCTATTGCATAAAAATATGTAAAATACTGACAGTTGCATTTGGAAGTGTATCCTATTCAAACAGGAAGGAGGGCCCTCCTTCTCCTCAGTAAATCACTCAATTGCCACTCCCCTCTACCATCAATAACACAGATCTATTGTAACATGTGATGATTGACAATGCATCTCATACCAATCAGGTATAAATGTATAACATTAGAGAGCAAAAGAGGTAGGGAGAGGTCTAGTCTAGACGTCATAAGAGTGATGGGATTCTTTAATAAAATTTTGATTGCCCATATTAGAGATGCATTAACTGAGGCTAAAAGAAAGTAAATTATTTGTACAGTGAGCACAAAAGTCAAAAGCTGTCATTCTTCCTGCTAGCATTGGTAGCTTCCAAGACCACATTATGTCCACTCTGTGACAGTTAGGAAGAGCATATACACTTTGTTCAAAGCAAATGTCATGTCAAGGAATCTACATTGTTAAATAATTACTTGACAGTCAGTTGAAAAAACATAAACGACAATATCCCAACCCTCTGTACACTGCCAAATTATGCTGAAAGAATGCAGTCTCTCTCTCTCTCTCTCTCTTTTTCTCTCTCTCTCACACACACTCATACACACACAAAAACACACATGATATCCTAAGTACCAGGTTAGGGGCAGGGATAATAAGCAGAATCACATTACCACTTTGTTTAGCCAATATAACAGAAACTAGCACTAAGAAGAAAATACTTAAGGAAAATAAAGTTTCCTGTAATCATCAATTTTAAAAGATTCAGGACATATCCTCATTGCACCAAAAAAAAAAAAAAAAAAAAAACTGGCAGCCAATCTACTTTCAGAACATGAAAAGACATACTCTTAATTGCAAAGAGACAGCAACGGTGCTAAAAATGTAAATTTTTAGGGGAAACTTCTCAGTTCTATCCAGTAAACTATGATGCAGCCTATAAATCTCAGTCAATATGTAATTTTAAATTTTGTAGTAGTCACATTAAGAGTGAAGACAAGTAAAATTAATTTTAAAAGTATACCTTTATTAAATTAATATGTCCAAAAACACTATCATTTCAAGATATACTAAAAAAAAGTTTAATAAAAGACACTACATTTTAAAATACCCCAACTATGTGTTTTACATTTAAATTCATCTCAATCCAAGCTAGCCACATTTCAAGTCTGCAGTAGCCATATGCAACTGCCACTTACCATGTTGAAGAGCATAGCTGTGTGCCATGCCCTGCAAAAAAAGAGGTAGATTGAGTGTGCATCCACGCAGCAGAATTAATTATATTCTTCTCCTTATTGGTCCTCTTGATTCATAAATGAAGGATCTAGCCAGCGGTTTTCAACCTGTGAATCCTGACCTCTTTTTAACAATGAAAATACATTGCCACATTAGGAAGGTTGAGAACCACTGAACCAACCAGAAAACTAGGAAGTAGAGGAAAACTAGGACAGGGTAGAGAAAAGTTTTTCAGTCAAGTCCAGGCACTAACGATTGGCATCTTGAGGGATAGAAGCAGTCCATTTTGAAGCAAAATGCTGACATGGATGGGTGAGCTGAGGAGAGGAAATGAGAAGTCTTAGAACCAGGGGTTTTCGTAATGTGTAAATTTTCATACACCTAAGAGTTTCACTGAGTCAGGTAGTAGGGAAGCTCAAAAGGCCTTGGATGGCAATCTGTCTCCAACAGCCACAGAGTAGGAACTGGGAGTAAGCACCTGGAGCTGAACTGCAGATCCCAAGAGAAGGTTCAGCCATTGCTTTATAAAGTGAGCCAGTGGCTGTAGCCACTTCCTTGTACATTTCATTGACATATATTTAGGTTGACAAAAGAGTCTTCTTCCAGAAAGTGAAACATAACAAAACAAAACAAACAACAATTGCCCAGAAACAATAATAGTTAATACTGAAGAAGAAAAGAAAAACATTATAAATCTCTAGCAAAAGGACAGATTATTTTCTAAATAATATGGAGAATATGAATTATAAATACTCTATGCATATCAAACTGTTAAATATTTCTTCTTAATAAATCAACAGAAAGCTAGAAGAAAATATCAAAGGATATCAATATTTCCCCAGGATAAGAGGAATTTTTCTAAGCACAGAATTTATGAAAGAAAGCCATTTGGGGGATGAGAGAAACAATCAATATATTTATATCAAAAATAGAACAGTTCTTAAATTAAACAAAGATAATAAGTCAAATTAAACACAAGTGATAAGAAATGTCTAATAAAAGTAGTGTTTTTATAAATCAATAGCAAACATTGAAATGTGACATTTCATGAAAGAAACAATAAGAGTAAAGAAGGACATGAAAAGACATAGTCTGGCAGAATTCAAATAAACTGAAAACTGAATTACAATATTAAATCTTATCCATAATAAAGAAATTAAACATCATGCAAAAGATGCTGTGCATGTCAAATCCATCTATAGACACAGGGCAGTTGTTTATCATAACATTATATGTCCTAGCAAAGCAAAAAGTGGAAGCATTGCATATGCTCATGAGAGAAAAATTAGGTAAATTAAATAAAAATACACTCTTTTAGAAAATTTACTGACATCTTTTCAACATCTAGTACATAAGGAAAACATTTACTCTAAAAATACTTATTTTATTTTGAATGAAAAAGATGAACTATAAAGCCATCCAAATATATACACTTACTTTTGTGTTTATATTTAATAAAATATATACATTAGATTTTATTAAGAATGTTTATACATGTGGTTCTATGTGTATAATTACTTACAATAAGGGTATACACATGTATAGAGAAGGACAAAAATTCATAAAACACATATATAAGAGAAATATTGAATAAATATATTAAATGTTAATGGTTATATCTGGAAAATAGAGTTTTGAATTCTTATTGTTTATGTTTTATTTTTCAATAATTTTATTTATATATAATATAATACATATTTATGTATTATTTTTAATCATTCAGCTATTGTTGATTTTTTTCCTTTTATTAAGTCATATATACATAGATCATGAATACATTTATGCCTGTGTGAGATTCCATGTGTTGATTTTTTTTTACAAATTGGAGTGATTACAACCAACTAATTATCGAGCTTTCACCTTATTTACTTAATCACTGTGTTAAGACATTTGTGTTCTATACTTGATAGATTTGACTTGTGCCCTTGCAATATGCTCCAAAAGTGTGGTCCCACCATTTACCCTCCCTCTATCAAACCATCCCCCTTTCCTCCCATATCCTTCCCCTTCTCTTCATCCTGAGCTATAGTTGTGCTTCATCTTTCATATGAAAGTGTGAATGATTATAAATTGGTTTCATAATAGTACTGAGTAAATGGATATATTTTTTCCATTCCAGAGATACTTTACGAAGAAGAATATTTTCCAGCTCCATCCATGTAAACATTAAAGAGGTAACGGAATACACATTCTTCTCATCAGCCCATGGATCATACTCCAAAATTGACCACATCCTAGGCCACAAGTCTAACATCAGCAAATTTAAAAAAATATAAATTATCCCCTGCATCTTCTCAGACCATCATGGAATAAAGGTTGAACTCAACAATAGCAAGAATACGCATACTCAAACAAAAACATGGAAGCTTAACAACTTCATGTTGAAGGATACATGGGTCATTGGCGAGATTAAGCAGGAAATTTCCAAATTTATGGAACAAAATGACAATGACACAAATTATCAGAACCTATGGGACACGGCAAAGGCAGTCCTTAGAGGGAAATTTATAGCACTACAAGCATTCCTTAAGAAAACAGAAAGAGAGGAAGTTAACAACTTAATGGGACACCTTAAACAATTGGAAAAGGAAGAACATTCCAATCACAAACCGAGCAGAAGAAAAGAGATAACCAAAATTAGAGCAGAGTTAAATGAAATTGAAAATAAA
>CAUYRH010104279.1:0-39183 GCA_963574655.1 Perodicticus potto
CCTGTAGTCCCAGCTACTCGGGAGGCTGAGGCAAGAGAATCGCCTAAGCCCAGGAGCTGGAGGTTGCTGTGAGCTGTGATGCCACGGCACTCTACCATGGGTGGTAAAGTGAGACTCTGTCTCTACAAAAAAAAAAAAAATAAATAAAAAAAAAAAGTATTAACAAAAAGTATAGCCAATTAGAAATTAAAAATCATTTTTTTAAAATAATGGGATAAAAGAAGATCAGCTCAGTACCCTGTTTTATAATACAGGGTGGACATAAAGTTTGTGTGCAATTTAAAATAGTTGTAGCTTGAAATTATACATGAACTTCACGTCCACCTGAATAATAATGAACAAGTGGGACGTGGCTCAAGGTGAGTTCACAGTAATTAAGAGGCCTTAAATATATTCATTATCAGCAGGGGTGGTGCCTCACACCTGTAACTTCAGCACTTGGGGAAGCTGAGGCAGGAGGATTGTTACTGGCTGGAGTAACGTGGTGAGGCGCCGTCATTACAAAATGAATTAGCTAGGCTTGCTGGTGTGTGCCCGTCATCCCAGCTACTCGGGAGGCTGAGGCAGGAGGACTGCTTGAGCTCGGGAGTTTGAGGCCGCAATGAGCTATGATTGCACCACTGCCTGAGTGACAGAACGAGGCTTTGTCTAAATATATGTACACACACATACGCACACTACATATATATGAGAATATATACATATATATTCATTACTAAATAAGATGGAAGGATACTCTATGAAATATGCAGAAAAGCAATAAAATGTCCAAGCAGCAGATTAGATGGATAAAATTTAAACACAGCCTCTTCAATAAAAGAATAAAATCAACCCTTAGCTAGGCTGGTTGCAGGGAAAGAAAGAAAATATTAACATTAAGTTGAAGATTTTGTTAGATGGGGCTCTTTGTGTGTGTGAGTTTCTTGTTCTCCATTTGATCGAGGCCCTTTCAGAATTTCCTTTCAAAGGTCTTCGGATAGATAGTTTGTACTTTTCCTTAACAGTAGTTCTTTTTTGGTTGTTCTTTCTTTTTAATTCAGTCAGTGTGGCACATTGAGAAATTGAGTGATATTAAGTTGAAAAGACAAATGAACTCAAATGTAACAAATGTACGAGACCCACATTTTTATATACCGGTCTGCTTTTTGGTTCTGTTCTATGTCTGTATTCTTTATTTTTTTTTATTTTGAGACATCATCTTTCTCTGTCACCTTTGGTTGTGTGCCAAGGTGTCACAGCTCACAGCAACCTTGAACTCCTGGGCTCAAGCGACTCTCCTGCCTCAGCCTCCCCAGTAGCTGGGGCTGCAGGCGCCGCCACCACGCCCCCCTTTCATGTCTTCTCATCATATTCTTCTTTGTCTTTTTTCCTTTCATCTGTCCCTAACTTATATTGGTTTCCCGTATTTTAGATTCTTTTCTACCTTATAGATAACAGGCTCTGAATTAATATGTCCCTAACGTATATTGGTTTTCTGTATTTTAGATTCTTTTCTACCTTATAGACATAGATAACAGGCTATAAATTAATATGTCCCTAACGTATATTGGTTTTCTGTATTTTAGATTCTTTACTACCTTATAAACATAGATAACAGGCTATAAATTAATATGCAGATAATAGTATTATAAAGATTAGTAAAATTGGAAAGCATAAAAATAAGGAAATAAGTGGGTATGTTATTTATTTATAATCATATTAATTTATTTTAATTTTTATTCCGGCTACATTGTAGGCCATTGGGCAAGGTTATTAACAAACAATATAAAAATCATTTTCTGTCCAATTCGCTTGTTTTATCAAATGCTTTTTCCTCTCTCTTTGAAATCAGGAAGGAGACCGCTTAAGTGATGAAGATCTGTACAAATTCCTTGCTGACATGAAAAGACCATCGTCTGTGTTACGGCGACTGAGACCTATTACAGGTATTTTAAAATTGAATACAACTTATTATCACTGATGTGTCGAATTGCTTGTAATTATGAATTCTTTTTTCCCCCACACCTGGCCTCACATTTTTCATTGCTCAGCACCCGTCTGTCTTCTTCATGGCATTAACCGTTCTGTGTTCTAGCACCTGTAATAGTTTGCACACAGCAGTCCACCTTGTCTGCAGTTTTCCGTCCTTGGTTCAGTTGTTGGGTCCACTGTCGTGTGAAAATACAGCGTTAAGATATTTTGTGAGGGAGGGAGAAGGAGACACCTTCACGTAACTTACTACGGTAGAGTGTTACAGTTGCTCCATTTTATGATTAATCTCTTACTGTGTCTGGTTTGTAAATTAAACTTCGTTATTGACATGGAGATACAGGAAAACACGGTATATATAGGTTCAGTGCTAGCTGCAGTTTCAAGCATCTGCGTGTGGTATTGGAATGCACACCCCGTGTATGAGGGGGGCTTGTTGTCCAAATAATATCATGGCTTAAAATTATTTTGTAGAGGGGGGGAAAAACCCACATGCAATGGCAAATACTCAAAAACAGATTCCCGTCATAGTTAGAGCAAACCGTTCCATGGTGAAACTGTGGTGAAGTCCGCCAAGTCAGAATTAAGCCGTTTAAACTTAGAAATGTCAGCTTGTTTTTATGCGAAATCCATCACTGTTGTTTTTTTTTCCTTTTTTAACTTTAACTCATTCCCTTTCATTTATTCAGCAAGGATTTATTAACTTACATGCATTTGTCTGTATCAGTAATATTTGAGAAAAAATTTGTGAAATGAAATGATTCAGACATCTGGGATGATAGTAATTTAGTTTATACAGCATTATTGCAAAAAAATGACCTAAATCCATCCCAAAACATTTTTAACATGAAGTTTTTATTTATTACGTTTACATTGTTTTTACTATATTTTTTAATGTGCAGCTCAGCTGAAGATAGATATTTCTCCCGCACCTGAAAATCCCCATTATTGCCTGACCCCAGAGCTACTTCAAGTGAAGCTTTACCCTGACAGCAGAGTTAGACCTACAAGAGAGATTTTAGAGTTTCCTGCCAGAGATGTTTATGTTCCAAACACTACTTACAGGTATGCGTTTTTAATTTTGGAGAGTTCATAGATAATTTAATGCTGTATCTGCTAATGTTAAAGTAGAGCCAGAATGAAATGCTCCTAAAATCTTACAGAGCTTTGCGACTTGTTCCGGCCTTCCCTGTGCGTTTTATAAATAGCTGTCATCTATTGCCTTTCATGCATTTCATTTGCATCATCTTATTTATATTGTGATGTGGGTGTTCACTCACCTTCATTTTGGAGGTGAGTGAACTTGAGGGATAGGTTCAAAATTTTGCTGAGTATCAATCGTACTTTATGTGGTGGTGCCAGCATTTGATTCCTGGGGTATTAGGTCGAAACATTTAAACCCCTCACTACTCTGCTATATTCTCTCATGTATTTTTTAGTAGCAGAATCTAGCATTATACGTGAATCAAACTTATATGCCTGAATTATGTTCTAACAATTAATCGACAATATTCGTTGACTATATATGTACTACATAAAGGGTACTTGACACAAAGTTGTTGGACATGACTTTCCAGGCTGTCCACATGAGTCCAGGTACACACAGCTATTACAAAGGACAATCCCTTTACCTGTGAATGCTGAGACCGGGGCTTGACATGTCTGATAAGATGTCCTACAAGGCAACTCAGACATAAGATTCTAAAATAAAACTTTACATTTCAGCCCAGCCTCCCCCATCCTACTATATTTTGCCACCATTTACTTTGTTCCTGAGGCCAGAATTTTTGGAATCATAATGGTTTCGTTCTTTTCCTATTTATTTAGTCAACAAGTCATGTAGGCTGCACTTTCAGCACGTACTCTGAATCCAGTATTTCTTACCATTTTTACCTGTTAAAAATTCTAGTCTAAATCGCCATCTAGATGGTTACTACGAAAGTTTTGAGACAGATAGCGCTACGGTCCATTATTTCACTCCATTATTTCACAGTAGGGTCCTCTCTGATTCATCCATGCACCGGGGTCCCTGGGAGGCTTCATTTGTTTCCATCCACGTGGATTTTATCTTTCTTGATTCTTGTGTACCTCGAAACTTTTGTGATGACCCCACATCAAATAGAAATATAATGGAACCACATTTATAATTTAAAATTTTGCAGTCGTAACATTTAAAAAAAGGTAAAATTTATTTTAAGCATGTTATTTAACTCAAAATATCTAAGATAGTATTTCTATACATAATACATGTAAAAAATTATTGCAGTGTTTTACCTTTTTTTCTCCCCTCAAAGTCTTCAAAATCGGGTATTTTATACGTAAAGTCCCTGTCACCTCAGGTGAGCCTTAGTTAATAGACGCATGGGGCCACCAGATTGGACGCTGCGAAGCTCAGGTTCTGCTTTCTAATTTGGTTTATTTCTACTTCCGTCTCAGTTCTCAACATAGCAGCTCGGAAAATCTTTAAAAGGTGTAAACCAGATCGTTCATTCTGTTGTCTAAAATACTCCAGTGACTCCCTTACAAGCAGAAAAATACACAACTAATTTTTTATTATAGTCTTTGAGACTCTCTATGACCTGGCATCTTTTCTGTGTGTGGTCACTAAACTTTCTGTAAAGACTTCTTTGCAGGACAGTGAAACACATCAGCGAACGAATTGTTTTCTCCCTTGGCGACGTCTTTGCAGAAGTAGTTCTCTACGTAGTTGTCATCTTGGGTCCTGTTTACCATTATCCTGGAAATTCTCTTTGCATTTTTTTGCAGTGGAGTCTGTATTTCCCTTGTTTTTCTTAGGTTAGTCATTTCACGGAAAGCCTTTAGTGTCTCCCTTAAATTTGGTTGAATATATGAAAGGTAAATTTTCTGGTGACATTTTATGTCTGAATGTGTCTTTATTTTATGTTTACTTCCAAATCGATAATTTCGCAGTATATAAAATTCTAAGTTGTGAACTGTTTTCTGTCATAATTTTGAAAATCTGACTACTCTCTTCTGGCTTCGATTGCTGTTGAGTCAACATGATCCTGATTGCTAACCCTTCTGTCTTATTTTTCCCCTAAATGCTTTTTGAGTAATTTCTTTCTAATCCATGGTGCTTTGACATTTCATATTGATGAGTTGATATGATAACATTTATTTAGTTTATTCAGTCTCACAGAAATCTTATAAATTACATAATTCTGTCGATCGCAGGATTATCACTAGTTACAGGTGAGAAAAGGCTGAGTTAAAGAGACTTACTGAGACTTGACTCCAGGCTTCTTACTTAATTTTCTCCATTCTTTACCCTTTGGGATGATAAGACATCTAGCATGGATAATTATATGCAGTGGGAATGAAAGTAAAATTTTTCATCGCTAGATAATTATTTGCCATATATATATATATATATATATATGTGTGTATGTATTTTGCAGTTTTCTGGCTAGGGCCGGGTTTGAACCTGCCGCCTCCGGTATATGGGGCCGGCGCCCTACTGCTTGAGCCACAGGCGCCGTCCTGCTATATTTTTAAAAATACCTCAAGATCACCTTTTTAATATTTGTCTCAAGATCTACATCATTGTTTATCTTTGTTTAGTATTTTTTAAGTATCTTACAATTGCCTTGAGCATAACACTTGTTGTAAACAGAGTTTTAGAGTGCGGTGTCTGTGAATTAATGGAAAATAGGGCTGATACAGACATTCTCAACAGGTTACAAAACTTGAATGGGGTTGGGGTAGAGCAAGAAAGCTCATATCAAGCGAGAGATATCTCGCTAAATAAAGTAGCACATCGTTTTCTTTTAAGAATGTATCATTCCCCTCCTGGAAGAGATGGAAATGTTAATAAGCCACAGATTTAAGGGGATTTTATAAATTCTAAGTTAGCGTGGTTTTGCTTCAAGTTCATGGAAATTATCTAAACATGTCTTAGTAGCTTTGAGATACCTTGATTACTTGAATTTGATGTTGGTTTTTATGACTGAATGCTGTGTCATTTGAGGTAGTTAGTACTGGTAAGGCTAAATGATAGTCCAAACCTATAATTAGTTTCTATTCTGGGAGTAAACTTTTCAGTTGTAAGAATGAATCATAGTATATTAGTTTGAGAATGATTTTTTTTTTTAATGTGTTTATTAGGTTTCCACTTTTTGCCTTCATAGAATTAAAAAGGCTTAAAATGTAATAATAATAACAATGTTTAAGATAAGGACTAGAAACAAAAACCTCATAAAGAATGAATGAAGATAAATACATTCAGAGGCTCGGCGCCTGTGGCTCAGCGGGCTAAGGCGCCAGCCACGTACACCTGAGGTGGCGGGTTCGAATCCAGCCCGGGCTCGCCAAACAACAATGATGGCTGCAACCAAAAAAAAAAAAAAAATGGCCGGGCGTTGTGGCTGGCGCCTGTAGGCCCAGCTACTTGGGAGGCGGAGGCAGGAGACTCGCTTGAGCCCAAGAATTGGAGGTTGCTGTGAGCTGTGATGCCATGGCACTATATCCAGGGTGACAGCTTGAGGCTCTGTCTCAAAAAAAAAAAAATACATTCAGAAAAGAAATCAGACTATTGCTGCATCAAAATATTAAGCAATAATAATAATAATGCAAAGAAAGTGACATTCACATTGTCAGATAAGAGTTTGTCTATTATAGAATGCTTTGACTCTGAGGGATTTGACTCTTGAGAGATTATTTAATATATCTCAGGGCCTTTAGTTTGGACTGTATCTAAACACTGTATGAATTACAGAGTCAGTACTTATTTTAGACATTATTAGTGAAAGTAATATTGTAGGTAAAAGCTTTAAAAAAGAAGATCCATGAAATGTGTACAGAAGAACCATTTCTTCTCTTATGAGTAAGCGTCTCATTTCTAGAGAATAATAGAACTGGCTAAGGTCATAAAAAGGGTTATTCCTATTTACCATTTACTGACTGTGAACACTGCTTTCAGGCTTCAGTATTTTTCATCAGAATGAACTGAAGTCAGATTAGAATTTCGTGTAACTGTATCTCTCTTTATTTATAGCTGGTAAGGAGCACCTGTAAAGTGCTTTAACCTGTTAAAATACACTGTGATCACCGTACAGATGTCAGACTTAGTAAGTGTCTGAGTTTTTGAGGATGAACCCAGTGTCCTGCTAGGAACGTATTACTAGTGCGAGTTGTTGAAGCCAGAAGATGCATTATTTTGTTTAAGAAAGAGATTAATAATTTTCTAGCACAAAGGTATCCTCAGGGAAATAAAGTTAGAATACTTGATTTTTTTCCCCCCATTGTCACTTTTTTGCCAAATAAAGTTGCTCTTTTAAAGAAAGATACAATAATTATAAAATTGACTATGCCCTTTCAAAAATAATGTCCAAGTTATATAAAAAGGAATTAATTTTAACATTACTTGAAAGTATGATTATATGTGTAGCTTATGAAAATTTGGGAGATGGGCTCCGGTAAGCAGAGACCATCTATTTTGTAACTATATTTCCTTTTTAGGAATTACAGCAAATCCTCATTTAACATCATGAATAGGTTGTTGGAAACTACAACTTTAAGAACGATGGACATGTAATGAAACCAATTTGTTTTTTCTTGTCAGTGTTGCACGGAAGCAATGTTAAACAAATGGTGTTATCTGAGGACTTGGTGTGCGTTATCTTCTGTGAAACAAGGGCTTCCAAGAAGCTGTCCGTGACATTAAATGAGGACTTATTGCATTTAAAGCTGAGGAATGATTTGTTTTCCTTTCTTGAACATAGAAATACTAAAATTACCTGTATCTTGGAAATTTGTGCGCACTGAATTCGTGTTGAAGTGCCTGGTGCATCGTACATGCTCAAAGGAGGTCAGTTGTCATTACCTTCGACTTTATGACATTTACTCGTGTGTTACACAGCGTGGAGACTGTTTGAAAAGTGTGACGGTGTTGGGCTTTGGGGGTATAATTGGGTGAGAGACTGGTCTTAAAAGGGAGATTATCAAAGTCAATATTGGTTTCCTTTGTATTGTTACTCGGACTGTCAGTGTTCATGGGACCTGAAAACCAAGTTTTATAGGTTGCTTATTCTACTTAATACTGTTAGAGAAACTTGGTCTTGTAGATAGCAAAATATTTACAAATTTATAGTTTATTTTTTTTTTAATTAATTTTTTTTTTTGAGACAGAGCCTCAAGCTGTCGCCCTGGAGAGAGTGCTGTGGCATCACAGCTCACAGCAACCTCCAATTCCTGGGCTCAAGCGAGTCTCCTCCCTCCACCTCCCAAGTAGCTGGGACCACAGGCGCCTGTCACAACGCCCGGCCATTTTTTGTTTCAGTTGTCATTGTTGTTTAGCTGGCCTGGGCTGGGTTCAAACCCACCTCCCTTGATGTATGTGGCTGGCTCCATAACCACAGTGCTACAGGCGCCCACCCTTATTAGGTACATTTTAAAACATATACTTTTAAAGACATTATTGGAACTTCTTAAGACTTTCATCAAAGAGCTAAAAGTAGACCTTCCATTCTATCCTGTAATCGCATTACTAGGTATTTACTCAGAAGGAAAAGGAATCATTTTATCACAAGGCCATTGCACTTGAATGATTACAGCAGCTCAGTTCACAACTGCAAAGACATGGAAACAACCAAGTGCCATCAACCCATGGATGGATTAGCTGCAGTGTGTCTATAACATGGAATACTCTTCAGCAAAAGATGGAAAGTCTCCATCTTTTGTATTTACTTGGATTGAATTAAAGAACATTTTCCTTAGTAAAGTATCTCAAGAATGGAATATCAAGCACCCTATGTACTCAGTGCTAATTTGAAACTAGTAAATGAACAACTATAGGCCCACAGAAGAGCAAAACACAATTAAATTTGAGTAGGGGGGAGGAAAGAGAGAGGGAAGAGACTTGGTAAAACTCCTGACTATGCTCGACGCCTGTGGCTCAACGGGCTAAGGCACCAGTCACGTACACCTGAGCTGGCGGGTTCGAATCCAGCCCGGGCCCGCCAAACAACAATGACGGCTGCAACCAAAAAATGGCCGGGCGTTGTGGCGGGCGCCTGTAGTCCCAGCTACTTGGGAGGCAGAGGCAGCAGACTCGCTTGAGCCCTGGAATTGGAGGTTGCTGTGAGCTGTAATGCCACGGCACTCTATCCAGGGTGACAGCTTGAGGCTCTGTCTCAAAAAAAAGACAGTGTTGCTCTGTTGTCAGGGCTAGAGTGCAATGGTGTCATCATAGCTCATTGCAACCTCATCTTTCTGGACTCAAGTCATCTTCCTGCCTCAGCCTCTGGAGTAGCTGGGACTTCATAGGTTTGCATCGCCACACCCAGCTAAGTTTGTTTATTTTTTGTTTTTGTAGAGATGGGGGTGTCGCTTTTCATCAGCCTAGTCTCCAACTTCTGAGCTCAAGCAATTCTCCCATCTTGGCCCCACAAAGTGCTAGAGGATTATAGGCATGGGCCACAATGCTCTATAAAGAATTACATTTCTTAACCCTACAAATCCACAAAAGTAGAAGCAATGTTCTGTTCAAACCTCAAGCAATTTATTACTCACAATGAGCCCTGTAGTATCTGTTGACATTAGCCCTTTCACCTACATTCAAGGGCATTCCTTGCAGAGAACAAGGGTGCTCCATTTTAGGAAGATCCAATATGCAAAAAGTACTTCCAAACCAGAGACAACACAGAGGGAAAAAGTAAACAACTACTCACACCATCTTCTTATAATGCCCCATTTCTGTGGAACAGATAAATTAAGTGAATTCAACATCACTTCAAACAAGGGATCAAACTAACATCTGCAATAATACTAACAATCTGCAGTACCACATGTCCTCCTAATGTGATACTCCAAGAAGAACATCAATTTATGGAGCACTACTGGCAAAATCACAAAAAAAATCATACAAACTCAAACTGCTATGAAATAATTGACCTATCATCTCCAAAATGTCAATATCACGAAAGACAAAGAAAATCAGAGAACAATTCCTGATTAAGAGACCAAAGGAATATAAATCCTGGATTGGAAAAGGATGCTATAAAGGACATTACTTTCTGGGAAAATTAGATAAGTGTGATATGCATTCACATCATATGGAGTATTACATCAATGTTACAATTCCTGTTTTTGTTTTTTACACTACAGTTATAAAAGAGACTGTCCCACTTCTTAGGAAATATATGCTGAAAAATTTAGAGGAAATGAGATGCATTGTATACAACTTTAGAGTGATCAAAAAATAAAAACACATAATACAGAAAATGATAAGCAAATGTGACAAAATGGTTAAGAGATAAAGAGAGGTAGAGTTATTGTATTCTTGTAATTTTCTATAAATCTGCAATTACATGCCTAGCATACTTATAAGAAAAAAGACTTGATTTGTGCAAGTGTCTATATGATTAAGAGCTGGGAGATTCTTGAGTTTTCTAGAACAGCTGGAACTTGGAATTTCAAACAAGGCAGCTTGGTATACACAAGAAAACAAACGGATCTAAGAATCACAATATCTTGGTAAAGCCCACCTTTGCCTTTCCCGAGAGATGAACCATATTAAGCTATGTTTCCTTCAACACGTATAAGGACAGTAACAATGTGACTTCCTCGCCCTCATCACTCTCTATTTTCATAGACCTCTTCTTCCTTATGTTTTGTTGTTTGAGTTGCCTCCGTACTGTAATGTAAGTACCATGAGAACAGTGACCTTCTGTTTTGTTCATAGCTAACCATCGCTAGCATCCAGAACAGGGCGTGACCCAGAGATGGCACCTGAATGAAACAATGAATTCTCCAGCATCAGCTAAAAATTCACTCCCAATCCTGATGTATGACTGAAATTAAGTAAGTCTGGGAATGTGTGTCAAAGGCTCAAATGTAACCCATGTTTCTGGAACTCTCCACTCTTAACTTACTTTCCCTTCTCTACCACAGTCCACTATCCTAATTCCATCTGATTTTTTAACTTCTCAAAGAGCCTGTCTATTCTCACAGAAATATCAGCTTCTGGCTCGTCACCTGTAGCTCAAGCGGCTAATGCGCCAGCCACATACACCAGAGCTGGCGGGTTTGAATCCAGCTCGGGCCTGCCAAACAACAATGACAACTACAACCAAAAAATAGCCAGGTGTTGTGGCGGGCACCTGTAGTGTCAGCTACTTGGGAGACTGAGGCAAGAGAATTGCTTAAACCCAGGAGTTGGAGGTTGCTGTGAGCTGTGATGTCATGGCACTCTACCTGGGGCAATAGCTTGAGGCTCTGTCTCAAATAAAAAAAAAAAAAGAAAAAAAGAAAGAAATATCAGCTTCTTAGAGATCACACCAACTATCTCTACATCAAAACCAACGTCCTTGCTTCATAATTCTAAGCCCACATCTCCTACTATCAACAGTAGGACAGGACAACCCAGGAGCCTTCAATATGTTAGAAGAACAAGCCCGTCACCTCCTTCTTTGCATCCGACAACGGCACCAGGTGTCACTCAAATTCTCGAGCAACCGTCATTCATTATTCTTTTTCACTTCCCATATCTAATAAAGCCTTTAGTCTTGCTGTTTTCTTTTAAACTATTTCTTACATCTGCCACCTCTCCATTTGTTCTGTTACTAAACTATTTAGGCCCTGATATGAAGAAGGACATTACTAAGACTTGTCAGAGATTTTAGTGCTACTACTCAATAAAACTGAAAGTGCAATTCTTATAAATCCATCCATCCATCTAGCAGTAATTAATACCTGTATGGAGGCTGTGAGAAAAACCTGACCTAGTGATATAACTCCCCTACCCAACACGAAGGTTGTACTCATGGAAACAGACCTGACAGACAAGGAAACCAAGGCACAGACATGTCTGAGCTACTGGTCTCCAAATTCCAGACCAGTGTTATGTACATTCCACCGTACACATTTCAGCAGAAGTAATTTCATTAAACAGCTTCATTCAAACATTCAACAGTACTGCTGCCTGTAGAGTTTGGAAACTTTCTTATATGTTTAACTATCTGAACTTTTCTTTTTAACTGAGACAGTCTCACTTTGTCACCCTGGGTAGAGTGCTGTGGTGTCATAGCTTACAGTAACCCCCAAATCTTGGGCTCAAGTAATTCTCTTGCCTCAGCCTCCCAAGTAGCTGGGACTACAGGCGCCCACCACAATGCCTGCCTATTTTGTTTGTTTGTTTGTTTGTTTAGCAGGCCAAAGCCAGGTTAGAACCCACCAGCCCTGGAGCATATGGCCGGCACCCTAACCACTGAACTACGGATGCCCAAATTCAACTTATTCTTATATACCTTTAAAGACTGATTAAAATATTTATTTGGAATCCAGCCAATTTTTCTTATCTCAGAGATGTTATCAGGATCTAGTATTTTCCCTTATTTAGTACCATTTTCTCTTTTTTGCAGATAGTACTCGCCCCTAGCAGATTTCAAATATGAGCTAAAAGAAAAACTTCACAACCTTTCTGTTCTTTTGCTTATTACTTCTTTCTCTAGGTGCAAAGAACTGAATCTCTGTCTGATGGACAATCATGTAATATCTACTTTTCTTCACCAAAAGTCCATAAATCCCTGTAACTGGACTCAGTTCACTGAGAATCAAAAATATTGTCAATATTCTTTTAAAAGAGGGATAACAGGCTCGTCACCCATAGCACTGTGGTTACAGCACCAGCCACATGCACCGAGACTGGCGGGTTCGAACACAGCCCCGCCCAGCTGGGCAACAATGACAACTGCAACAAAAAAAATAGCTGGGCCCTGTGGTGGGCGTGTATAGTCCCAACTACTCGGGAGGCTGAGGGAAGAGAATCACTGAAGCCCAAGAGTTTAAGGTTGCTGTGAGCTGTGACACCATGGCACTCTACCTAAGAGGCGATATAGTGAGACTGTCTCAAAAAAAAGAGGGGGGATAACAAAATGCCCCATTAAGTATTACTGCTGATAGACAAACTTGAAGTCTGAAGTTTAAAGTAGAATTCTTCAACAGAACCTGCCCAATTCAATTAAATACACACAATAATCATATACAAAGTACTTTAAGAACATTCCTCAAAATGAAGCCTTGCTTCCCTTATAGGATGGAACTTCTTTAAGCGTAACAATGTTTACAGTGGTTTCTATGACTAAATGCAGAAAACACAGGTTCAAATGGCAATTGTATTACCAATCACCTGTGCCATCTTATCACGCTATCTTCAGACCTCATTTCCTGATCTCTAAAATAGAGGCCTTTATAAACTCTAAAGTTCTAGATTCCATGATGGCAAGATTAGAAAGCTTCTAATTCAGCGCTTCTCAATCTGTGGATTGCAACCCCTTTGTAACAATGAAAATACATCCTGCATATCAGATATTTACATTGCGATTCATAACAGTAGCAAAATTACAGTTATGAAGTAGTAACAAAAATAATTTTATGGTTGGGGGTCACCACAACATGAGGAACTGTAATTACAGGGTTGCGGCATTAGGAAGGTTGAGAACCACTGTTCTAACTTATCTATCTGCATCTACCCTCTCCTTCCCAATAATCCCTCACACTAGCACTCATTTTCTTATTGCTGTTAAATTACCAGTGAGTAGGGCACCAGCCCCATATACTGAGGTTAGCGGGTTCAAACCTGGCCCCAGCCAAACTGCAACAAAAACTAGCCCAGCATTGTGGTGGGCGCATGTAGTCCCAGCTACTCAGGAGGCTAAGGCAAGAGAATCACCTAAGCCCAAGAGTTAGAGGTTGCTGTGAGCTGTGACGCCACGCCACTCTACCAAAGGGGACAAAGTGAGACTCTGTCTCTAAAAAAAACAACAACAACACAAATTTATTCTATTATAATTCTAAAGATTCTAGATCTGAAATAACTTTACTTGGCTAAAAATCGAAGTTATCAGCAGGGCTGCATTCCAGGAGCTGCATTCCTTGGCTCATGGTCCCCTCCTTTATCTTCAAAGCCGGCAATGTATCATCAACAAATCTCTCTCTGACTCAGACCCCTGACTCTCGAAGCACCTTCGCTCACTTAGAAGAACCTTGATTACACTGGCCACTTAGATAATTCAAGATACTCTCCCCTCTTAATATCCTTAATTTATATCTGAAAAGTCCCTTCTGCCATGTATGTTAAATAAATATTCAAAGGTTCTGGTGATTAAGAAGAGGACATATTTGGGGGAGCCTTCCTTCCACCTAAAACTTTTTAATTACATTAGCTTGCTAATAAAAAACACTTTATGGGGCTCGGCACCCGAAGTGGTTAGGGGGCCAGCCACATACACTGGTGTTGGCAGGTTCAAACATGGCCCAGGCCTGCTAAACAACAATGACAACTACAACAACAACAACAACAAAGAGCAAACAGTTTGGCAATTTCTCAAAACATTAAACGTTAATGAAGAATTATCATAAGCCCAAGCAATTCAGCTCCTAAGTATATACCCAGGGGAATTGAAGGCATGTGTCTATACCAAAACTTGATGTTCATAGAGGCATTATTCAAAATAGCAAAAAAGTGGAAACAACTCAAATGTCAATCATGATGAATGGCTAAGTAAAATGTAGTATATAGTGGAATATTATTCATCAATAAAAGTAACAAAGTACTGATACATACTCTAACATGGATGAACACTGAAAATATTATGCTAATGCCGAGCATGGTGGCTCACACCTGTAATCCTAGCACTCTGGGAGGCTGAGGTGGGTGGATCTCCTGAGCTCAGAAGTTTTAGACCAGCCTGACCCAGAGAGAAGCCTGTCTCTACTAAAAATAGAAAAACTAGCTGAATGTTGTGGTGGGGGCCCATAGTCTCAGCTACTTGGGAGCCTGAGGCAGGAGGATCCCTTGAGTCCAGGAATTTGAGGTTGTTGGGAGCTGTGATACCACAACATTCGACCAGGGTGACAGAGTAAGACTGTCTCAGGAAAAAAAAGAATATTATGCTAAGTGAATAGCATAATTCATGGGTTGAGAGGAACAGGAAATGGTGAGTAAATAAATGCTAGTAGGTATGGCATTTCTTTTTGGGATGATGAAAATGTTCCAAAGTTAGATAATGGCGATTATTACACATCTGTGTGTATATACATTAAAAACCACTGTATCATACACCTTAAAGGGGAAAATTTTGTGACATGTAAATTGCATCTCAATAAAGCTGTTCAAAATATTCTATGGTACTCAGTTCACATGCAAAACTACTGGTAAACATAATGTACCTCCAAGTAGTACCTCAAGTAGTATAAAGAGAAAATAAGTATATACGACATCTTCTAAGAACACACATTTTTCTTTGTATGTTATATTTAAAAGAAGCATCAACTACACAGAAGAGCTATATGTTCTTTGTTGGAAAGGTAAATGACTAATATTATCACAACATGCTGAGAAATTAATAATACACAAAAGGAACTGCAACTTGAAAATAAACACATGGATGGTTCCTTATTGAGCATAAAACAAAATCTCCACGCCTTTAGTCTTCCTTTGAAACTCAGATTCACCCATCCTTTGAGACCCAGCCCCCATCACTCCCAGCAGAGTCAGGCAGGTGGGCATTTCTACCACCCACCCTCCCACCACTCAGCAGCACCATGCTCACTGCTTCCCATCCTCCTACCCTCTGCTCTCTGCCTTCAACAAATGCTAGGGATGTTTTGTCCAACCAAGTGGTCCTTATTCTTCAAAGTGTGACTTAAGTCCTACCACGAAGAGTGTTGCAACCTGACATCCTCTGGCCTCTATAACACTCCTCATCACACAGGCAGTTTTCACCACCCCAATTCAACTAATTCATTCTTACAACAATAAAAATGAAGAGTCCTGTACACGTTACCTTTTGTGGCCTTGATTCAATCCCTTTTCCATTTCATTTCATAATTCCCTCACTTTAAGGAGATGATACAACAGCTTTCACCCAGAGTCTGGAAGAAGGTAACATGCTTGCCAAACAACAGAGTGCCACCTAGCTGCAACACGGAGTAAGTCACAGTGGCAATAGGAAGGCCACACTACTTAACAGAAATGTACTGCAGGTAAAAATAAGAAGCCAGTGTACCACTTTACAGGGCAATTTAATTTTTTCATATGTGCAACTACATTACTTCCAACCACATTACTTCACAAGTCTGACAGATATTGTTTCACACATATATTAGTCATTTAGTATTTACTAAATCAAACTCAATTTCTATAGAGTCTTACAAAAATTAATTCCTGTGTAGATGTTTGAATTTTTCCTTAATAACGTGACAGATTTATGGCATCAGAGTATGAGTTTATTACAAATAAAGAACATAGACAAGTTAAAAAAGAAGCTAAGATTTACTCACATATAATGGAGCTTGTTGTGGATTAAGTTTCATGACCCAGGACACTGAAACAGAAATGGAAGAAATAAGTGAGATTAAAAGTTGTTGCCAAAAATATAAACATCAACTACAGTCCCAAATGTCGAGCACAGCTCTTTTGAGTACAATCCCTTGTCTGAGATTACTACATACTCAACTGTATATTGTACATTAAGAGATTTGGGGAACAAGGGAGGTCAAGGATTGCAGAATTCCTTGTATCCCAGACTCAACTTTTTCAAGTGGGGAGAAAAATTTTCCAATTGAAAAACAAAGATAATAGCTTTGCTGCCACAGAAGTTTCGACAATAAACAGGATATTTAAAGCATTTACCAAAGCAAAATCATTGTATGTTCAGTTACACTTTGATATAATTCCCCCCTCAAAAATGCTGCTTCCCAGGTGCTCCCTCTAGTCTCACTAGGGAACTCAGGGGAAGGAAGAGGAACACTACAGCTCTCTTCCTTGCTGCCCCTTTCTCAGACAAGGAAGGCAACAGTTTGCCTGTAGCAAGTCAAAGTCGTCACCCTCCTCAAAATTAATAGCCAAATTTCTTGATGATTATTTTCACCAAATGAATTCTCACAAATCTTATTAAGAACTTCAGAGAAGACCTCCAGGATTGTGTAATACATTCTTGAACATTAAGAATAGCATGCGGCAGGGCGCCCGTAGCATAGTGGTTACAGCGCCAGCCACATACACTGGAGGCTGGAGGGTTTGAACCTGGCTGGGGTCAACTACAACAACAACAAAAGAACTTTAAGAATAGCATGCACTTGGCTCAGCGCCCATAGCTCAGTGAGTAAGGGCACCGGCACATACAGTGAAGCCAATGGATTCAGTCCAGCCTGGGGCCTGCCAAACGACGACAACTGCAACCAAAAAAAAAAAAAAAAAAAAAAAACAGCCGGGCGTTGTGGCGGGCCCCTGTAGTCCCAGCTACTCAGGAGGCTGAGGCAAGTGAATCACTTAACCCCAAGAGTTTGAGGTTGCTGTGAGCTATGACACCATAGTACTCTATCTAGGGGGCGACATAGTGAGACTTTGTCTCAAAGAAAAAAAAAAAAAGAGAGAGCAGCATGCACTTAAAAGTTTAACTTGGGGGCGGTGCCTGTGGCTCAATAAGTAGGGGGCCGGCCCCATATACCGAAGGTGGTGGGTTCAAACCCAGCCTCGGCCATACTGCAAAAAACAGGAGAAATCGCCGGGCGTTGTGGCGGGCGCCTGTAGTCCCAGCTACTCGGGAGGCTGAGGCAAGAGAATCGCTTTAAGCCCAGGAGTTGGAGGTTGCTGTGAGCTGTGTGACTGCACGGCACTCTATTGAGGGTGATAAAGTAAGACTCTGTCTCTACAAAAAAAAAAAAAAAAGTTTAACTTGGTAATCTGATGAGGCCTTCATAGAGGCTAAAAAATTATGGTTCGGTTTCATAGACTTCACAATGGTGGGTCCTTAGCCAAACAATCTGAATTTGAGTATTATGTGATTTCAACCTCATTAAGTGTCAGAGAAGAAAACAAACCCAAGTAACTTAATTATAATTTAATCTAAGAGATTTCTTATTCATAATAGGTAAATTAAGGTACCTACTAGCCAGCAATATAAACAACACTATAAAAATGTCATTCATACATGTAGAAAAAACAAGGAATAGGACAGCGCCTATGGCTCAGTGAGTAGGGCGCCGGCCCCATATACCGAGGGTGGTGGGTTCAAACTTGGCCCCATCTAAAATGAAACAAAAAAATAGCCAGGCGTTGTGGCAGGTGCCTGTAGTCCCAGCTACTTGGGAGGCTGAGACAAGAAAATCGCCTAAGCCCAAGAGCTGGAGGTTGCTGTGAGCTGTAACACCACAGCACTCTACCAAGGGTGACAAAGTGAGACTCTGTCTCTTAAAAAAAAAAAAAAAAAAAAAAGAATACACTGTACTGCATTCTATCAGATCACAGAAACCTCACTAACAATAAACTAAAATCCAAACAGCACAAACTGGAGGTTATTAATGACCAAATGTTTAGACTAAAAGGCAATGCCTTAGTGGCCAGGCCTAACTTAAATAACAGAACCTTCTCAATATTAAAATCCTCACAGGATCAAAGTTCAGAAAAAAAGCAGCTAGCTCACAGAGGAGGAAAAAAATCTATACCAGCCCACTTAAAATCAATCATCTCCAATCAGCTGCAGGCCCCAGGCTTGGACACGTTCCACTAGACAAAGGCAATAAGAAGCTGACAGGTAGGTGGTATCCCCATGTTGACTAGGCCACCTCCATGCCCATCCCTATTCATTCTCTGGCCCACCCTACACACTGTAACCACACCTTTCTGCCTGCTTTGATTTAATGACTTTCTACCTTCAGGTGTTAAAATCGCCTGCAGAAATCCACACTGAAAACCTGAGCTTGAGCAATGTAGCAATAACTAACTCCTTTAGCAGAAAAATAAAACTGAGTTCAAGCCCATCAGATTCAAATAGCAAGCATGGATGAAAGAGAACGACTGAAAGATTCCAAGTACTTTCTCGATGTATTAAATATCCATTTAATTTTAAATTAAGCTCACTGGCCTTATAATCACCTTTCCAGTCCTGTTCAGACTTGCCTGGGACAAAGGATTAAAAGGGAACCTATAAATTTATGACCCTACCTGCCTTAATTAACTTCTGAAGTGTTTCTGCATCACAAGCAGAAAAAGTATCAGTGAAACTGATACTGGAATTAACACCTTGGTAATCCATAAGGATTAGAGAAATCCATGGAAACAAATGAGTGATTTAACAGCCCCCTGATGTTTCATGATTTGCCAAGAAACTTAGAATGACCACGAATATCAATTTACCTGAATAGTCCCCATGCACTTGAGTGAGAAAGCCAGTGAAACTCATGGCTCTGAGGAAAGGCCAGTATCATCTGAATTGTTTAAAATTATGAACTCATCTAAACATATTTCAAAGCCAGAACCCAGAGGAGTTGTTCTGATACAAGAATCAGAAGAGGGATGATGAAGTGTGCGTCTTCTAGCACTGGTCAAAGGGTCTTTGTTATAATGGCAATACATACTTCTGAAAAGAATGTATCTGTCAAAAGTAATCAAAGTAATGACCCCAGAAGGCTCCAGAAATGGACTGGTAAATTCAGGTTGCTTTCCGACTTCTCCATGCTGATACACAAGAGAAAAGATGAAACTAACATTTATAGAGCTTCATATTTAACATTATAAAATAGCATAAAAATAGGCTATTTCTTCCATTTCACTGGTGAAAAATTTAAAGACTTTCAAAGGTTAACATCAAAGTTGAAAAATCAAGTGGGAGGGCCCAATTTCAAGACCAGTCTGATGTCAAAACGTGTTTTTCCCCCCACATCATAAGAGGCTCTCCTGCAAATTAACGACCTCAATTTTTACAAGTGACTTGCCCCTCCACCTCTCGCTCTCCTTCTACAAATTCTCCCTGACTTCATTGTTACAATTCAACTATCACTGTGTACCTACCAATTGCCCCGTGCAAGCTCCTCAATGCTGTCAGGGTGCAGAAGGAAGAGACTTTCTACCTTCCCAGACCTTATTCAGATAAATGAAACATTGAAATAAATGTTTTTCACACACCTGTTGTGTGAAAAGGACTCTACCTAACAAAATCAAATATTTTGACCTGTTCGTTTGTGCTCTCACATTAACCTGAAATAAATTTGCTTTGCAAAAGAAAGAAATGTTTGTCAGATAGTAGTTAAGTTCTACAGACAAAAATAAAACAGAGGAGGAGGAATAGAATGAAGGAAAAAAACATTTTAAACAGGATACTAAGAGATGGACACCTTACCCCCAAGTACACAAAAGCAAGTAGTATGGATAATAGGAAAAAGATGTTCTAAACACTTAAACCTGCTGCAATATTGAGAACTCAACAGTTCTGGTGCAAAACCTTGCTGCATATAGGGCAGTAACCGATGTGCGCATTTAAACACATGTTATTGAGACCTGGGCTCTAAGGAAGAAGCAGGTCACAGGAAGGCAGCCTCTGATGAGCAAACACACTTGGAACCAGACCTACATGCTAACAACTGTAAACCTTGGCTTTGGCAAGAGATTTTAGATCACTCTTTTTCAAAAGGAAAATTAAAGAAAAGCTCTACATTCATCCAGTGATTTCACCAAAGAATTTTAAGAAAGAAAATCCTACAATTTCTTCCTTATCCAGCAACCAGGGAAGGGAATGACCGGACAAATTCACACAAGTTCACTGGGGCTGCTTTTCTATAACTCAAAGACAATATATGCCCGACACAGTGGGACTGTAAAACTTGCCGAGTGCCTGGAAGGCTATGAGGAGGAGGAAATATCAAAATTCAAAGACTTAAATGATGTGGTTTAAGTAAAAAAACCAGCTAGCGTCATGAGGAGTCATAAAGTTGAGGGGTATGAATAAGCAGAAATACAGAAAGTATTATTCCTCTTCCCTCATTTCTACTTTATTTTATTAATACTGAAAAAAATTAATAGTTTGCTGCTATAACACATTCACTTTATGTCAAAACAGGACTCACCCAGTTTTAATGCAACTGTCTCAATTATATAAATTAACTCTATCCCTCAATGCCTACCCACAACAAATCTCTTATAGTGTTGATTAAAATAACACTTGCTGCACATTAATATAGAGATTATCAGACTTTTTCTTCATAGCGTACACTGTAGACACCATCACAACAACGTACCAACACTGGGTGTACAAGACCTACAAAGATCAGTAAGAGCAAAAGTTTTGAAATTTTTGAAATTCATGCCACCTGCAAAAGAGTCTGTAGAAACTTAATTACTATGCGGGACCACACAGAAACTCAGGCATGAAGTTATACAGCTGTATGACTCGTCTGGGGAGAAGCAGGGAACAGAAAGCAATTCCACAAGCCAGTATGCCTGAGCAAACGAATACAAAACCTTAGCAGCTACTAAAATGATCACACCTAAATTAAAACTGGTATCCCAGCAGCATACAGCAGTTTCTGTAAAGAACCAGATGGCAAAGTAAGTTTTGCAGGTCTCTGTTAAACAATATGGAAATGAGTGGGTATGGCTGTTTCAATAAAACTTTATTTACAAAAAGCAGCATGGTAGAATAAGCCAATAGGCAATTACATGCCAATCCCTGACTAGATACTAAGAAAATCATAGATACTAAAACAGCCAAAGAAGCAGTTATGTCCCCATTCAATAGTTTATTATGTCTCACAGAAGTTTTAGCGAAAAAGAAAAACTGCAGCTCAATATAGGAATGTTAATAGGGTGCTGTACAATATTATCTAAACAAGAAATCAAATTAAATCCTAAATCTGCTACAGAATAACTGTATTACCTTGAGCAAAATCACTCAACTTGTCTCAATCTCATCTACTTATTTATAAAAACAGTATAATAATGCTTGCCTAGGTCACTAATATTTAAAAAAGAAGGGAATGTATTCAGTTTTTAAAAATCAGCATATTGTGACTTGAACTGCTGTAAGTTATCCTTCCACAGAATACACCAGAGCTATTAGTGCGCATGTAGATGTTTTTACTTTATTATTGTGAAAGAAAAATATACTGAATTTATAAAAAGCAAGTATTCGCCTAACAAATTTTAAAATTTTATCTCTACCAATTAAAATTACAATAGATTTTGACAAACAGAAAAAAAATAGTAATAATAATGCTTGCCTAGGCTCAGTGCCTGTAGCTCAGTGAGTAGGGGCGCCAGCCACGTACACCGAAGCTAGCGGGCTCAAGCCCGACCCAGGCCTATTAAACAACAATGACAACTGCAACCAAAACATAGCCAGGCATTGTGGCAGGTGCCTGTAGTCCCAGCTACTCAGGAAGCTGAGGCAAGAGAATCGCTTAAGCCCAAGAGTTTGAGGTTGCTGTGAGCTGTGACATCATGGCACCCTACTGAGGACGGCACAGTGAGACCCTGTCTCAAAAATAATAATAATAATAATAATAATAATGCTTGCCTATACTACAGGTATAGTACTATAAATTAGTGGAAGGATTAAGAGAGATAATCCTGGCAAAGTTCCTAAGCACATTGCCAGGCACATGGTAGAAGCCATTGCCTCTTCCTCTTGCAGAGTTCCCCATTTCACTGGAGACTAACCAGTGATAACACACTTTGAAATCCATGAAGTACCATGGCTTCAGGTACCCATAGATGCCTTTCTGACAACTTCTTAAAATATGTTGATGGGGAGGCAGCGCCTATGGCTCAGTGGGTAGGGCGCTGGCCCTATATACCGAGGGCGGCGGGTTCAAACCCAGCCCCGACCAAACTGCAACAACAACAAAATAGCCAGGTGTTGTAGCGGGCGCCTGTAGTCCCAGCTACTCAGGAGGCTGAGACAGGAGAATCGCCTGAGCCTGGGAGTTAGAGGTTGCTGTGAGCTGTGTGACGCCACAGCACTCTACCGAGGGCAGTAAAATGAGACTCTGTCTCTACAAAAAAAGGAACAAAAAAAATGTTGATGGGTAAGTTAAAATTCTAAAATATAACACAATAACCATAGAAAGAATCTGGAGGAATAAATAATGAAATGTTAAGTGTATATCTCTGGGAATTACATGGAATTTTCATTCCTGAATAATGTTTCTTAATCATAACTATTCAAACAAACAAACAGATACTACTTTTACAATCAGGAAGAAAACATTATACACAGCACATCTGTTTTCAGTCTCCTAATTCAGCTATTACAATGGACTGGAAATAAGTGAAAAGATACTTTTTCCTAAATGTGCAAAACTAAAATCTACAATCTTTACTAAAGCATTCCAGAACCAATAAAGACAATTAAAGACAGTATGTCTGCACCCATATGTATAAGATAAATCAAATCCACTATTCTTTAGCCACATCTACACATTATACCAGATTAGTCTTTAACAAGTGCTCTGCCATTAAAGACATGACCCTCAAAGGGGGGGGTGTGGGAAATCACAGGCCCAATATCATAGCAGGTAATTACACTAGAAAATGTAAACCCTCTGTACCTGTTAGCTTCCAGCTCATTTCCTACAGACCAGCTGCTGAGATCTGACAAACCTGTCACTTCAGTTGACATCGTTTTTTTGTCCTTCTCAATAGGAAAGCTTCAAGATCCACATAAAAAGATGTGCGAGCCAACCCCACACATACACACACACCCCCGTACCCCTAGGCCCAGTAGGGAAAGGGAAGTTGCAGGGCGACTCAACCAAGTGTGAACAGATGGTTTTTACCTGCAGACACTTCAATGGCAGACTGTGCTTCAAATGAATTTCCATGGTCAGGGATCCTGCTACAGTCAATCCCGCAAAACCCACAAAAATTTACTGTTGAGAGTTAACATGGAAATGACAATGCATGCTCTGGATTCTTGTGAAAGAGTCAAAGTTCAGCTCTTACTCAAGGAAAGACGATCTAAAGACTCTTCGTTCTGTAGGATTGTAGGCTGGTGGCTATAACCTTATGTACTGGTTGGGAGGCCGGGGTAGGTGCAGGAACTCTGAACAACAGAAAAAGATGAGGCTTTTCCTATTAAAGATGCCAAATTCTACCAAAAAAGTTAACTACTACATGGACCAAATGTATTTCCTGAATAAGGTACTAAGACTTCCAAGAGGCTTATGAATGCTTTACATCTGTTTATTACTGCATTAAGTAACAACTGAGCAGTTAGCTTGAAGCAATGATTCTCAAAACTTAAGAGCACATTATCAGCTGAAAGCTTTGTTACATAATGCAGATAGATTCTTGCTCCCACCACCACCAGACAGAATCCAAATCAGAAGACCACCAAGAAAAATAGCAAAGCACTGATCACAAACTGGGGACCGGGGTGGGGACCACCCAGAGGATGGGGACCATGTTCAGGCAGGACATGAAGGAGATGAAAAGTCCAACACAGGATAATACCAGTAAAACGAAAAGAACACAGCGTTACAAAAGACAAAAAAAAGAAAATACTTATCAATGCTGGATTACTAACAGACAATGATCCTGGGTTTAGGGCAGACACATACAAACAAAAAAATCAAAGTAGGCTCAGCACCTGTAGTTCAGTGGCTAGTGCACCAGCCACATACACAAAGCTGGTGGGTTCAAACCCAGCCTGGGCCTGCCAAATAACAAGGACAACTACAACCAAAACATAACCGGGCATTGTGGTGGGCACCTGTAGTCCCAGCTACTTGGGAGGCTGAGGCAAGAGAATCGCTTAAGCCCAGGAGTTTGAGGTTGCTGTGAGCTATGACGCCACAGCACTCTACCAAGGGCGACAGCTTGAGACTGTGCCTCAAAAAAAAACCAAAGTAATTATCATGGAATTTAAACAATCACAACTCTTACCATGATAATAAAATAGTAACTTAAAACAGTAAAAGAAATGTCCTTAAATTCATCTTTAGAGTTTACTCTGAAATTCATATGGGAGAGTATACCATAATCTTTCAGTGCTTAGGGTCTCCTTTTCCTTACATATGTTTATGAGTAGATGCCTGGCACATAAAGACTCAATGATTATAGATAATCATCTCATCTTTCTGAGCCTCTGGAATCTTCAATGTACTAAGCTAGTTACTGAGCTTTAGAGATAAATAATACGTGATCCCTACCAATTTAGTGCTAAAAGAAACATATACATGTAAGAAGATAATTATATTACAGTATGATATGTGCAATAATAAAAATGTTACCAGGATCAGGAAGAAGCAATGAACTACAGAAGGGTGGGGAGACGGACAGATTACTGGAGGAAGCAAACCATGAGGCAAGTTTCACCACGTGGACACAGCAGAAGGAACAGTGTGCAGGGGACATGAGGGCACCGTGAACTGCTGAGAATCACACAGAGGAGTGAGAGGAGCAAGCAGCAGGTGACGGGGAGTCTAAGCGGTACTCAGGCCAGTTCACATGTGACAAGGCTGCGCAGCCTCAGCAGCTCAGGAAGGGAGAGAGAAGAAATATGCAAAGCACTGCAGCACAGCTCTACACTGTTCATTCACAACTGCAGGTTCAGAGATTCATAAAAGTAGCACTGCAAAAGTTTGTAATGATGCAAAGTACATCAAGTACCTGTTGAGGCCACAACCAAAAAGGCCAGGCCAGACCCCACTGGAGCTTCCCTGAGGTCAGCAAGCCACGGCTGACTTCTCAGTTTGTCCAGAGACTAGAGTCCCCCAACCCCAATCCCTAGCCAAGTCCCATCTGTCACAGGACCTTGTAAGTAGAAGGGGGCTCAGAAGCAGCCCAGATCATCCTCCTTCCCCAAAAAGGACTCATTGCCAATCTACCTGCCTCTGCTTGTAGACTTAAGTACCAGGACCTTATCACCCTGAGAAAATCTTTCTATGCACCTCTGACTCAACCTTCCTAAAAGACTATTTTCATTTTGTAGCACCCAAAGGTTCTTGTGGGATACCAACACCTTTTCTTTAGGGAGTTCTAGGGCACGGAACTAAAACAGTAACCTTCCATGCCTTCAGAAAGGGAAAGAAAAGTATAAAAATAAAACGTGATCCCAGTTTCTGGGACACATTACACCCATCTTAGTTCTTCTAGACTAGTTTCCAACCTCTAAGGATTGAAAGTGGAGTCCTGTACCCTGGGACCCATATGCCTACATGTAGTATCTACAGACACACATGGCCAGGCCAGCACAAGGATCAAGCTCTCTAAATTTCCTCTATAAAAATTAAGTATACTTATTTTATACCAACTACAGGTAAGCCACTTTGATAAATAAGGGATATTAAAAGAAGGGATGATTGCAGAGTCCTCATCTTCATTGGAGACAACCTTCCAGCATTTAAGAATTTTTTTAACAACTCCTATCTAATAAAAGAATGTATGGAATGATCTCATTTTCTCAGAGAGAACAACAATATAATTCAGAAACGAAGACAAAAAGATTTAGACTTGAGTTGTAACTGGCACCCATTGACTGACTATATTATATTGAACAAGTTACTTAACAGGCAGCTCGGCGCCTGTGGCTCAATGGGCTAAGGTGCCAGCCACGTACACCTGAGCTGGTGGGTTCGAATCCAGCCCGGGCCAGCCAAACAACAGTGACGGCTGCAACCAAAAAATGGCCGGGCGTTGTGGCGGGCACCTGGAGTCCCAGCTACTTGGGAGGCGGAGGCAGGAGACTCGCTTGAGCCCAGGAATTAGAGGTTGCTGTGAGCTGTGATGCCACAGCACTCTACCCAGGGTGGCAGCTTGAGGCTCTGTCTCCAAAAAAAAAAAAAAGTTACTTAACAGCCATTCTGTATTTTCCTCTGTATAAACTGAAGATAAATAAGAATAAAAGCTGTGTCTAACATGTTCAACACAGTAGTAGGCAATAAGAAAATACTCAATAAATGAAGTTCCTGTTCTTATTTTCTGGTATGAATTACATGACAAACTTCCATGGCACAAAATTCCATCCCATTCAACTCCCAAGTCTCTTTGACCATCCTAATCACTATGGTGATCCCTAATTCTAGATAAAGAGTAATGCTAAGGACAACGTAGATCCCATCAGATATGGTGCTCTACTACATATACTTTTTATTACTGGTCAGCTCCCAAAAGCCATCCACACTCCCCCCACTAGCCCTCGGGTGCCTACAAATAGTGCTCGGGGTCCCCTACTATCTACACGGCCTTACTTAGCACTCCCCTTACCAACCCCAAACCTTCCAGCAGACACTGCTCATCGTCTGCATGCAGCATGCTCAGTCCAGTCCTGTTTTTGCTCATGCTAATGCCCTCCATCCCTGCTGATTCTGATAATAGGATTACTGCTGATAATCTAACCCACACTAACAGCAATAAGTCATACACTGTCTTTTATTGTTTTCTCTTTCATTTCTATGCTTGATTTCTCCCCAACTTGTCTATTCTAATCTACTGCATTGCGGACATCTTTTATAGCACACCTCCACCCCACCACCACTCATGCAACAGCACTGGCACTGTGCTGAGCCCACAATAAATACTGAAGGATTAGTTTGCCTTGAACATTAGAAATAGAGAAAATAATCAGCAGCTTTTATGCACTAAAGCAAGGGATCCACAGTTGTAGGTATCAGTACAAAAATCAATCTATCAAAAAACAAAAAAAAAAAAAAACCAAGGACTGAGATCGGTCTAGCTCCAGAAGGTTGTTCTAGTAGCTCATTAAAGACAGTAGGTATGAATCCTTGCCAAGTGTTAAGAAATCCAGACTGAAGCAATTTGCTTAATCTGCCAGATAATAGGGGACCACAGTGGGAGAATTCAACATCATCTAACTAGACAACCTCAAAGCTAAGAGGAGGACAAAGAGCTACTTCACACTATACTTAACAACCCACACGATGGTTGGTAGCTCTGGAAGAAGAACACATGTACATGTTATTTCAATTCTCTTTTGGTGTTTAACATAGGCTTGTGGTTTCCTGCAAAAATGGTTTCTGCTTCTTTGCAAACATGTATATAGAGAAGAAAACTCCCAATAGCCATTCCACAGGTGATAGTTTTGCCACCAGCTGTATCCTGTTATCCGATGGCAACGGAACTATTAGCTGTCAGGGGGTCCAGAGAGCAAGATCATAAATTCAGTAAGTGCTGACAGTCTTATCCCTATGGCAATAAGACTAAACTTTAAATTTAAAACAATTCATACACAGCTGGGCTTCATGTAAATTAACTTCAGTAGGGGTTAAAATAGATATCCGGTAAAGAGCCTGCCAAATTCAAGCCTTTGTACTTCCTTCATTCTCCCCAACTTCTATCAACCAGAAAGCAAGCAGCACAACGGGCTAAGCTAATTATAAGCCACCTGGAAAGACTAAATGTGGGCTCTCACACAAATGTGACTGGGCTGGATGACCTTACCTGGACAACTCACAGGGCATGTTTAGGAATAATTTTCTTGGATACATTATGTAACAAAAGCACTATCAGATGATTCTCACAAGTGGCAAGCAGAAGACAGAAACAGATGCTAAAAAGTGTCAATGTTAGCTTTTAAATTATAAAAATGATTCTCATGTTTTGAAGGTAAATATTGCCTTCAACGTTATGACTCCACTATACTAAGTCTTTAAATTAACACCTTGAGAACAATGACCTCAAGGGTGGTGGCAGGTTTTGTGTTTTTTTTTTTTTAACCAGTTATCAAAATGGAAAGTCAATGTTTTAAACAAAAAAGATTTCAAAGAGGCTGGGGGCAGTGGCTCACACCTGTAACCCTAGCACTGTAGGAGACCAAAGCCAGTGGATTGCCTGAGCTCACTGGTTCAAGACCAGCCTGAGTAAAAGAAAACCCTATCTCTAAAACTAGCTGGGCATTGTGGAGGGTGCCTGTAGTCCCAGCTACTCGGGAGGCTGAGGCAAGAGAACTACTTGATCCCAAGAGTTTGAGGTTGCTGTGAACTATGACGCCACAGCACTCTACCTAGAACGACAAAGTGAGACTCTGCCTCAAAAAAAAAAAAAAAAAAAAAAAAAAAACACTTCAAATACATTTATGTCACAAGTGAAAATCCTAAAAAGACCAAAAAACTCCAGCATTTTCAGAAGTACCCTACTAAAGGTTTAATTAACACATTAAAAACCTACTAAAGGTTTTTAATGTGTTAATTACTTAAATGAAAAATTTTTTCTTTTCTTTTTTTTTTTTGAGACAGAGCCTTAAGCTGTCACCCTGGATAGAGTGCTGTGGCATCACAGCTCACAGCAACCCCCAATTCCTGGGCTCAAGCGAGTCTCCTGCCTCCGTCTCCCAAGTAGCTGGGACTACAGGCGCCCGCCACAACGCCCAGCCGTTTTTTGGTTGCAGCCATCATTGTTGTTTGGCAGGCCAGGGCTGGATTCAAACCCGCCAGCTCAGGTGTACGTGGCTGACACCTAAGCCTGTTGAGCCACAGGCACCAAGCCGAAAAATTTTGTTTCTGATGAGGAATTTCTACTCTTAAGGCATCCCTAACTTGCTTATAATCCTTTAGAAAGCCATTCCTGTCCTTTATAACATACAATGAGTAGAGATTTTTTTTTAAAAAAAAGTACTTTTGAATTGATTTTAGGCAATGAACTAGGACCAGTCAACTAAAATCATATGAAAAACAATCCTCCTCCTAATAATCTAGATGTCTGTAGCAGAGAATTAGATGAGAGACAAAAGTTTGAGTGTCTGGAGTCATTCTTTTTTTTTTTTTGTAGAGACAGAGTCTCGTTTTATTGCCCTGGGTAGAGTGCCGTGGCATCATACAGCTCACAGAAACCTCCAACTCCTGGGTTTAGGTGATTCTCTTGCCTCAGCCTCTCGAGTAGCTGGGACTACAGGTGCCCACCACAAAGCCCAGAGTCATTCTTTTACTTAAAAAAAAAAAATTCTGAGTGTTCTGAAATACAGTTTCTCAATCTCTTGATAATGGGGAAGGCATCCCAGGGTAATCTTCCTTCAAATGACTTGCATGGCAATAGTAAAGGAGAGTGAATCTGCATTCCTAAGAGTCTACCATAGAGGAACAGGAAGTGCCATGCCTTTTTAAAGTGGAATTTATAAGAGTCAAGGTTAATTCTGCTTGGATATTAATAAAGATAATTCACCTTCAATTCAGACATACTACTGCACAAAACAAACGTTAAGTGTTTAACAATGCTAATATAAAGAATCAGTAAAAATTAGATCTCTAAGTTTAAAGTCATTTATTAGATTAGAAAAAACAAAGCATGAAGGCAAGGTGACATACACCTGTAGTCAGCTACTCAGGAGGATCTCTTAAGTGCAGGAATACAAATCCGGCCTGGACAACATAGTGAAACCTTGACTCTTTAAAAAAAAAAAACCAAAAAGGCTCAGTGCCTGTAGCACAGTGGTTACAGTACCAACCACATGCACCAAGGCTGGCAGGATCAAACTTGGCTAAAACAACAATGACATCTACAACCAAAAAATAGCAGGGAAAACTCAATTTTGATATGAGGACAATTAATGACACAGTGGGGGTGGGGGAAGGGGAGAGCAGAGAAAGAATGAGGGAAGGGTGGGGAAAGGAAGAGCAGAGAGAGGGACGGAGTGAGGGGGGTGGGGTCTTGGTGTGTGCTACACCTTTGGGGGCAAAACACGATTGTAAGAGGGACTTTACCTAACAAACGCAATCAGTGTAACATGGTTTCTTGTACCCTCAATGAATCCCCAACAATAAAAAAAAAAAAAAATAGCAGGGCATTGTGGAGGGCACCCGTAGTCACAGCTACTTGAAAGGCTGAGGCAAGAGAATCACTTAAGCCCAAGTGTTTGAAGTTGCTGTGGGTTGTGACACCACAGCTCTCTCTACCGAGAGTGACATGGTGAGACTGTCTCAAAAAAAAAAAAAAAAAAAAACCGCTTAATATGTAAATTCTCATAACTCCATCAATTCTTTAAAAATGGTTTAAGTATGTTTTAAAAGATGGCTTTTTGGCTTTTCATCAAATTATTTGAAAGCTATTGCCAGGGTAAATTTGGGTAATATTATACTTGCTCAACATTTAGAAATAACAGATTTTTTTTTTTTTTTGAGACAGAGTCTCAAGCTGTCACCCTGGATAGAGTGCCGTGGCATCACAGCTCACAGCAACCCTCAATTCCTGGGCTCAAGCGAATCTCCTGTCTCCACCTCCCAAGTAGCTGGGACTACAGGCGCCCGCCACTACGCCCGGCCATTTTTTTTTTTTTTTTTTGGTTGCAGCCATCATTGTTGTTTGGCAGCCCGGGCTGGATTTGAACCCACCAGCTCAGGTGTACGCAACTGGCGCCTTAGCCCGTTGAGCCACAGGCGCCGAGCCTAGAAATAACAGATTTAAGGGGGCTGGGCGTGGTGGCTCATGCCTGTAATCTTAGCACTCTGGGAGGCTGACGTGGGTGCACTGCCTGAGCTCACAGGTTCCAGCCAGTGCAAGACCTCCGCCTCTAAAAATAGCCAGGCATTGTGGCGGGCTCCTGTAGTCCCAGCTACTCCAGAGGCTGAGGCAAGAGAATCACTTGAACTCAAGAGTCTGAGGTTGCTATGAGCTATGACACCACAGCACTCTACCAAGGGTGACAAAGTGAGACTCTGTCTAAATAAACAAACAAACAAACAAACAAGCAAGCCAGGCGTTGTGGCTCACACCTGTAATCCTAGCACTTGGGAGGCTGAGGAGGGTGGATTGCCTGAACTCATAGGTTCTAGATCAGCCTGAACCAGAGCCAAGACCCCATCTCTAAAAATAGCCAGGCATTGTGGTGGGCACTTGTAGTCCCAGCTACTTGGGAGGCATGAGGCAAGGGGATTGCTTGACCCCAAGAGTTTGAGGTTGCCGTGAACCATGATGCCATGGCATTCTACCAAGAGCAACGAAGTGAGACTCTGTCCCAAAAAATAAATAAATACATAAATAAATGATTTAAGAGAATCTTCGGTGATTATGCCCAAAATTTCGAATTTATGTTATTTCTCTTCTTCTTTTTTTTTTTTTTTAAGTTTCTTTTAGAGACAGCGTCTTACTATGTTGCCTAGGCTAGCCTCAAACTCCTGGGCTCAAGCAATCTTCATAATGAGCACATAATGAACACAACTGGCTACTTTTCCTGAAAACTGTTACAAACAACAAATAAATTAATTTGGGAAAAAACTAAAGATTTCAGAGCACACTGTCCTAAAGTAAAACTACTGCTTTGCAGGCTCTCTTAACTGGATATGAGTGGGCGAGTGAGGATTAAGGACCTCAGGCTAGGTCACATCAGGAGAGCACATTCAATTTGGAAGGGGATGAGGAAGAGAGTATGTAAACCATGCAAACAAAAAGTATTTGAAAAGCAACAAAGGGAAATAATTCAATTCAACAAATATTTGAGTGCATACTTTAGACAGAGATTGTAGACAGAACAAACTATAAATAGTCCAAATAATCTCCCCAGAGAGTGCCACAGCCCTGGCTTTCTGATTCTCCACATAAATTAAATGGCCCCTCACGAGGCCCCCACTGCAACAAGCTGGCTCAGGGATAGATTAGTCATGGTTAGGAAGAAGATGGCCAGAATTCAGACGCTATGAAAAACCAAAACAACTAAGAGTGCTCAAAAAACCCAAAGACGGCCAAGGCACAAAATCAACTAAACATCCCACGGATGGCTTTGGTTTTAAGAGGGTCATGGGAGAGCAGGCACTGAAGCCCAACTCCTTGCTATTTGGGGCCTTCCTCCTCTTACAAAACAGTTAAGAATCAATTGACTCCGAGAACTGCTGTGGGTGAAACAGGCATCTGGACAGTAACGTAGGGCAGCAGTGACCTAAAGTGGGTGTAAACTTCATCTTTCATTGACACCAACCCAGTAAACAGACACACCTGACTTGGGATAACAAACAAGAACAAAAAAAATGGTAATGGGAAACAACCAGGAAATAAAATACTCCTTACTTGCTGCAACAGCAAAATCCTTAAAAATGGAGCTCACTGAAATAGCCACTTGTTTGAAAGGTTAAAGTTAAAACCCAATAGACTATCTAATACATGCCCACATAAGAGGAAAACCTAAATCAATTCAAGGTGGGGAGAGAGGGAACAGGGAGTGGGGAGAGGAGGTGGGAGGGTATGGGCATACTCCCTCTTATATAGGGCACACCTCTTGGGGGTGGGACACAATTGTAAGAGGGACTCTACCTAACAAATGCAAACATTGTAACCTATTTCCTTGTACCCTCAAATTAACCTGAAATTTAAAAATAAAGCTAAAACCTCAGTGATAACCAATTCTCTCTATAAGTGACTTAAACAGGATGGAAACGAAAGGTTCAGAACAGCTGGCTCTCCATCAGCAGGAAGTAGCAATGCTTCAAAGCCACAAGCCAACAGATTCTCAGCCCTTACCCCCAAGAGGTATAATTAAAGGTCATAGGTCAATTTTTTTCCGTTTTAAAAATATATTCCTGATTTCCTCTCTTTCACCCTGCTCCCTTCTCCCAAATGCTGATACAAATAAATCACCGATCACATTCTAGAACAAAACTGCCCTAGGTTCTACCACAGGAAGAACCTAAGCCAAGATGAAGTCTAGTAGATGGCTGGCTCTAATCCAGCGGTGCTCAACCTGTGGGTCGCAACCCCTTTTTAACAATGAAAATACACTGCGGCATCAGGAAGGTTGAGAACCACTGCAGTCTAATCCCACACTCTCCTCATCCTGCACTCCTCCTTCCCCAACTTGGCACATGAAGTTCCTATGGAACGACCTAGTCATTTTCAAGCTCACATATCTGTACAAAAATAGGAACACTGTAAATGTTCAGACAACAGAGTGAAAAGATTATCAGCTAGCTCCAATTATACCAACAGATCTTTGTTCCAGGCGTCTTCCTGGCATCTGAAATCCATTTCTGAAATTCAACCAAGAGCATTTTTTATAACGTTCCTCCCTGCTTCATTCTCTCTGAAGCATACACTGAAGAAAACCCAGTAATAAACATATGTACTCACTGGCTTTCAGGTTTGATACCTGTCAATATCACACAGCATAAATGTACCTCAATGACAGGTAAGTCACAGCCTCTTGTTTCACTCAATAGGTGTCCTCAACCATGTTTCCAAAAGGCAAGCAATTTAATTCTACAGTTCTGATACCTAACAGCTTACCACTTATGAAGACATAGCTACAAAGACTTTACTTACTCTGTTCTAGGACCATGCTAATCCTCGTATTAATCCATTTTACAAATGAAGAGATGGATGGGTAAAGTTAAGTAACTTGTGTATGGTCACACAATTAGTCAACAATGATGGCTACAATTTGAACTCAGATCTGACTCCAAAATCCATGCCCTTAACCTCAACACTAGTACAATGCTGCCTCTCCTGATCTGCACCACATCTGTGGCCTCCATTTCTTATTTTGTGAATGGAAGGGTCACATTAGGTAATCAGGAAAATTTCTTGCATTTCTAACACACTATAATTCCACATACAGAAACACTAGGTTCCTTAATCATATAAACAAATGAGGCAAGATGATTTTTGTGATCTAGGAACTAAACACAGTGGAAAAAATTTAAATGGAAAATGTTTCACGGAGGAATTATCATTTCACTAAACACTGAAGGACAAGAAGGAAAGCAAAGACATATGCCTACTCATAACTTCTTTACAGACGAACTCATCTGTTCTATCTCCCCAAAAGCTGTCACTGTGGACCAGTTTACATACTGATGTGCCCTATTCTGTTTTTCCAAAGTAGTAGATAATGGACTACAGAGAAACGAACTGCATAATTACCCAACAAGGAAAGCAACTCAATAGGGCAACACAATGCTACCCACATCCAAATGGAAATGTTTACAAGCTTGAGAATCAGCTGGGAATGGACTCCCTTTTATAAAAACACAGACTTGCATCTGCCAGTTAAAATCCACTGCCCCCAAAATTAGCTATTATATAAGCAACAGAACTTCTAAGAATATTTTCCCCAAATTCTATAAAATTCTGGTTTAAAAAAAAAATTGTCAAGTTTCAAAACCAATAACCAAACTAAAGAGAGTGAACAGGGAGTCTTTCACATTCCAACTGCCGTGTCTGTGAATGATACACCTCTGTCAGTGCAATATGAAATCTCACAAACTGTACTCATAAGGAGTATATCATCCTACCATTTCATGGCACATACTGAAAATACATCAGCTTTTCATATAGGTAATTACCAGCCCTGAAATTGGCTATTAAACTGAACAGGAAATTTAAAAACAAATCAATTACAAACCAAGATAGACAGACCAAAGACATGCACTTCCATTATAGACCCTGATCACTAAACCAGGTCAGAGCAATAAAGAATGCAACCACCCACAGACTGCTACCCCACTCAATCCAAAAGAAAAAGGAATACCAGAGTTGGGAAATCTAAAAACTCAGTTATAGAATCTCCAACGGCCAATCCTTAGTTGATATCTGGACATGGCCTAAGAGTCTTGGGCCTCCACCTCTAACAAGTCAATCGAAAACCCCACTTGGGATAAGCGTTAGCATTAGCTGCTCATACTAACCCCAAGGCAAGCTGTGCATTTCAAGGGCTCCAATCAAAACAGAAGTGGAAGCAAGGAAAAAATTTTTGACGAAATATATCAACCTATTCCTTTCACCGTCAAACCCCTAAAACTCTGGCAGTGCCCATAGCTCAGTCAGCAGGGCACCGGCCACATACACCAAGGATGGCAGGTTTGAAACCGGCCCAGGCCTGCTAAACAACAATGACAAGTAGCCGGGTATTGTGGCAGTCGCCTGTAGTCCCAGTTACTTGGGAGGCTGAGGCAAGAGAATTGCTTAAGCCCAAGAGTTTGAGGTTGCCGTGAGCTGTGCTGCTACATCACTCTACACAGGGTGATAGCTTGAGACTCAGTCTCCAAAAAAAAAAAAAACCTAAAACTCTGAGTTAGGTTTCCTAAGAAATAAACTATGGGAAGTTAAGTAAAAGGGACAATGAATAAACTCAAATGTGTACAGAATATTCTTAATAGTATTTCTAAGCCCCACACTGCTTTTCTGAATACAAAAAAAAAAGAAAGAAGGAAAAAAAGGACAAGAACTGAATAGATCCTCCAACACTGAAGCAAAAAGAACAAAAAACATACAGGTATCAAATCCAGTGTAGAATGGATAAATAATAATTTTGAAGATAAAAAAAGAGTTAAACTGTTTTAAAAAGTCAACAAAGAAGAAAAAGGCAGACAACACTGTATGAGACTACTGGTCCTATAGAAAAATAATTATAAATTCTGAATATGAAAAGCAACCATTTGAAGGCAATAGAAGGGGATAAAAGGTGAAAGAACAGGAAAATACTGAGTAATTCACTTTTATACTTATTTCAACTAAGCGTACTCCCCAGATCTCACAATACAGTTGCTAGAACTCAAAAAGAAAGCTGCAGTTGTAAAATCTGCATATAAACTTTGTCCAAATCCTTGGTAGACTCTTCAGCTGTACTTGTACAAGGGGAAAGTCCAAGGTTTCCGGGAAAAATCAAATATAGAAGCCTGAAAGAAGTGAGGAGAGATCAAACTAAAGTGGGAGTTTGAGTCCAATCCAATTAGCAGCCTGTTAACAAAAGTTAACATTATTCAAAGGAACACAAAAGAACATTATTTTCTCTAAAATATGCCATCCACAATGTACAACATACAACAAAAAAATTATTAGATACATGGAATCAGTTTAAACATTAGACCCCCTCATTAATAAATAAGATAGGTAAAATCTTCAACACATGTTCATTTTATAAATGCTTAACAGTTGTAAATTTTACCTTTACCAAGCCACAGACAATATCTGCAAATCACACATCTGGTAAAGAACTTTTATGCTGGCTGGGTGCCATGACTCATACCTGTAATCCTAGCACTCTGGGAGACCAAGGCAAGTGTATTGCCGGAGCTCTCAGGTTCAAGACCAGCCTAAGCAAGAGTGAGATGCCCATCTCTACTAAAAATAGAAAAAACTAGCTAGGTATGGTGACAGGTACTTGCAGTCCCAGCTACTTGGGAGGCAAAGGCAGGAGGACCACATGAACGCAGGAGTTTGAGGTTGCTGTGAGCTAGATACACCACTGAACTCTAGCCAGGGTAACAGAATAAGACTCTTGTCTCTGGAAAAAAAAGAAAAGACAGTTCAATGGGCAAAATAAAATGAACAGATGTTTCACTAAAGAAAATATAAAAATAGCTAGTAGGCATATTAAGATGCTTAACATCAACAGTCATTATGAAATAGTCAAATTAAAAATATTAAAAGACATTTCTACACATCTACCAAATCATCCTATTAAAGTACTTGAATTATTAATTTTCTTACTCTCACATACACAACTTCCCTCCAACTGCAGGCCCAGACAGAATCAAAGTGACATGTACCAAAATTTAAGAAAAAATTAAATTATACCAATTTACACTGCTAAAGAAGGGGCATCGGGTCCAACTCACTGTAGGAGGCCAACATTATTCTGATACTAAAACTAAAGAAAGACAGTAAGAATAATAAAAGCCATGCCCTTTATAAATACAGACTCAAAAATCCTTAACAGAATGTTACCAATTCATATTCAGGAATATAAAAAATAATAATACACAATGATCAAATAGGATTTGTCCTATGAATGCAATGTTAATTTAATCAATACAGAGCACCACATTAAAATTGAAGGGGGCGGGGGACCTTAAGTCAGTTCTTAGGATGCCAGCCACATGCTCCTGGGCTGGTGGGTTCAAACAAAGCCTGGGCCTGCTAAACAAACAAACAAACAAACAAATAAAAAATAAAAATAGCCAGGCGTATGACTGGCACCTATAGTCCCAGCTATTAAGGGAGACTAAGGCAAGAGAATCACTTGAGCCCAAGAGTTTGAGGTTGCTGTGAGCTATGATGCCATAACACTCTACCAAGGGCAACACAGTGAGACTTTGTCTCAATAAAAAAAGAGGGGGGTGGCACCTGTAGCTCAGCGGCTAGGGTGCCAGCCACATACACCAAAGCTGGTGGGTTCAAACCCAGCCTGGGCCTGGCAAACAACAATGATAACTACAACCAAAAAATAGCTGGGCGTTGTGGTGGGCACCTGTAGTCCTAGCTAGTCCAGAGGCTAAGGCAAGAGAATCGCTTATCCCCAAGAGTTGGAGGTTGCTATGAGCTGTGATGCGACAGCACTATACGGAGGGCTACTTAATGAGACTCTGCCTCAAAAACAAACAAACAAAAAAAACAAAGTTAAATGGCTCAGCACCTATAGCTCAGTGGCTAGGGCATGAGCCACATACACTGGAGTTGGTGGGTTTGAACCCAGCCCAGGCCTGTCAAACAATAAAATAGCTGGGCATTGTGGAGGGCACCTGTGGTCCCAGCTACTTGAGAGGCTGAGGCAAGAGAATCGCATAAGTCCAAGAGTTTCAGGTTGCTGTGAGCTGTGACAGTTAATGTGATGATTTGTATTGATTAAATTAACAAACCCCCCCCCCCAAAAAAGTTAGAAGGAAAAAATCACCGCACTCTACCAAGGTTGACATAGTGAGACTCTGTCTAAAAAAAAAAAAAAGGAAAGAAAGAAAGGAAACTTCTGCCCCCTGATAAAAGAAAACTATAGAAAACTTAAGGCTACAATCATACAGAAGTGTGAAAGTCTGAATGTTTCCCCTAAAACAGGTAATGAGACATTTTCAGTTCTTACTAGTGCTGTCCACAGAGTGCTGGTAGCCCTGGCCAGCACAACAAGGTAAGAAATAGAAAGAAAAGGCATACAGATGAGATAAAGTTAGGGAACCTTTGTAAACAACAGGAATCTACAAAAAAACCTTACTACAAATGTGTGATTTTAGCAAGGTGGCAGGTTACAAGGTCAATATTCAAGAATCCATTATATTACATATTTCTTCTATCCACTATAATAGACAATGGGAAGCTGAAAATTCAAATATTTACAGCAGCCATCAAAAACATGAAATATGGTGGCTGGGCACGGTGAGACCAGGGAGAGAGGACTTCAGGCATCTCTGGCAGGTGGGATCTACCCAGGAACTTCCCCTTGGGGACACAGGGAGACAGCGTGAGGCTTCTGGAAACCATGAGGAAGGCAAAAGGCGGCGGAGACTGGGCAAGAGGTTGCGTCTGTTCACTCGGTCTGATCCTGTCGGCGGCTGTGGGTGGGGCAACAGTGGGACTGCAGGCTGGAAAGGCCTTGCCTGTGAGCTGTTTGGGTTTCTTTTGGACTTGGCACTCGGTTGAACTGCCTTGGGAGAACTTCGGCAGGAGTGTGGGGGTTTTTGAGTGTTGCCTGGGGCCCCAGACTAGGCCACTGAGCCAGAAAGAGCTGCCAGTATTCAGTGGTGGGCTGTGTGGAGCCATTGTGGGAGAAC
>CAUYRH010104280.1:0-20854 GCA_963574655.1 Perodicticus potto
GAACATATTCTTCTTAGCAAAGTATCTCAAGAATGGAAGAAAATGTATCCAATGTACTCAGCCCTACTATGAAGCTAATTTATAGCTTTCATATGAAGGCTATAACCCAATTATAGCACAAGAATATGGGGAAAGGGGCACAGGAGGGGAGGGGGGAGGATGAGTGGAGAGAGGGTAATTGGTGGGATCACATCTATGGTGCATCTTATAAGGATATAGATGAAACTTACTAAATGCAGAATACAAATGTCTTTATACAATAACTAGGAAAGTGCCATGAAGTCTATGTTAAACAGTTTGATGAAAATGTTTCAGATTGTATATGAAGCCAACACATTGTACCCCACAATTGCACTAATGTACACAGCTATGATTTAATTAAAAAAAAATTAAAAAGAAAAAAGACAGCTACTATTTCCTGAACCCCTATACAGCTATTGCAAATTAATCCTGAAAAGTAGATATTATCCACATTTCCCAGGTAAGTAAACTGAGTTCAAACTGATTTAAGTAATTCTTCTAAAAATAAACAGTAGTAACAGCAGAAACTCGAGGCTGAATCAAAATCCAAAGCCCAGTTACATCCAAGTATACCACATTATCTCTCAATGTTAACTGAACTACCAGTTCCTAAGTCCAAAAAAAGAATTTAATTTTAAACGCTTGCAAGTGCTGTTGTCACAGCTGCTCATAAGTCTTTCCCTAGATCAGGACTGAGTCTGCAACTGGGGTTGCCGTAGCCATCAGGTAAAGGAGCAACCCAGTGAGATAGGAACGTAAGCTAAAAGCAGATGTTATAAATTTCTGTAAGTGACCAAAAGAATGGTATTTCAAGTAAACCACTAGAAAATTAGTTAAAATGCCCATATAGAATGAAGGCTTCTAGAGAATGGACTTTGATCCAGGAAAAGAATCTCACATTTACCATAGTTTATTCCCAGAGGATATTGGTTGCCCATTCTGCCACCACCTGACTTATCTTCAAACCAAGAGGCTAGTGTCCCTCAAAACTGTCAGATCCAAAAGCCCCCTTTGTAATAATTGGTCAGAGGCTTCTTTTTCTCACCCTACTTGCCAAATGATCTGCCTTTTTCCTAAGACAGCAATTCTATTTTCCCTCTAACCAGCCACTTAAAACAATTGTCCTTCCTGAGTTCCACCTCCATCAGGAACACTCCAGCCTCCCTCGCAAAAGAACAGTCAGCCACGGCCCAAGGAGAATCAAGAATATTCAAACAAAGCAGAAAATTAGTCCTCCCCTAAAATAAATCTTGGTAAAATTGTTGGAATATTGTATAAAATTCTAATAAGCAGATAGTAAAGATCATATCATGGAACAAGGACATTTTTTAGAAAGGGATGAGGGAAGATGGGGAAAGCCAAGCACTATGCATGCAAACTGAACTGCTCGTGAAGGAGCAGGACAAACCAAAACTCCATGGCCAGAATTACAAAATCATCAACTACATAGAAAAGAAGTGAGTCCTGTACTCACTGAGTTTAGTTTGGGCCTGAACTTAAACTATTTGAAATGCATTCACCAAGTACTGAATATAAGACCATCTTTTAAAACTGAGAAACTTAAATTTAGGAAAGAAAAAGAGAGAATACTATTTTATAAATGAGAAAATATCATGAATGTTATATCAATCAGGTTGATAAAAATATCTCCGATTGTATGTGAAGCCCGCACACTGTACTCCATGACTGAATTATTGTACACAGCTATGACTCAATAAAAAATAATTTAAAAAATAATAATAAAATAAAATAAAGAGTAGATTTACGGAACTCATTACAAGAAAGAGATTCAAAAGAAGAAATAAAATTAAGCCCCAAAAGACTTGGAAAAGTTTATAAATGACCAATCCAAGCTACTAAGAAAATCTAAGCTACAACTAAGTTTTAAGATTTCTATTAAGCCTTCCTGCTGTGGAGAGGAATTCTGAGCAAAGTGGAGGTTGGGGACCACATGAAGGATGTTCAAGCAGGCTGGTGGCCCTACCATGGCCAGATTAGCTACATTCAGATAAATTGAATAAGTAAATAAATGTCTTAAAGATAATAGAAATTGATTTCTCACTATTGGATAAGAGAAGGGCAAATATAAAAGCTGGAGAAGCTAGAATGAACCCTGTGGTGTTTAACTGGAATTAAGGGTAACAGTGTGAATTGACTGTTTTTAAGGTAAAGAGGTAGATACAGAAATAAATACAAATGTAAATATGCTTATATATATATATTTATATACAAATTTCCTACTTCCGTCTTCTGAAAGGGAGTTACATTTTGGTAACAATGAGCACACCTAGTGTTCAGATATTGATTTCTAAATGCCACTTTCCACTAAAAGAAACCAGGGCTCCTTAAAGAAATGGCTCACCTACTGTGCATTTGCAAGCCTACATGTCAAATATATTAATAGTAGAGTATATATGTCTAAACACAACAATTAAATAAGTGAGGTGAATGATATGTTAACCAGTTTAATGTAAACATTCCAAATTGTATACAAAAACAAGCCCATTATATCCCCATAAATGCAGTAATGTACAAGGTTATGATCTAATAAAAAAAGTTTTAAAAAAAGGCAAGAATCAAAAAAGTAAAAAAAACATGGCTGATTCCAAGACTAAGGCAGGTAAAGAACAAGGTGACCCTGGAGCATCTTGTCTTATAGAGCAAGTAAGGAAGTGTTCAAAGAATGACAGGGACAGGTCAAAAGGACAGAAAGCCAGGTTGAAAAGCTTCCCACTGGTCCAGTATGGAACAACTGGAGCATCAAAATAAATAAATGATAGCAATGGATTAAAACCTATTGAATAAAATAGGAATCCAGGAGCTCAGATGCATATAAATAAGTGAAAGAGAAAGTGAAAAGGAAAGAAAGATGTTCTTGGACGTACAATGCTAACTAACAAATATAGCAAGAATGATGGAACTATAAAAATCACCATTTGGCTAGCATGATAGTAATAACAGATTGAGACAAGAAACATCAATGGATAAAATTGGCATGAGGAATGTGTTTACTGAGTTTCAAAGTATCTGTCTACAAAATCCTTCTTAATTATAAAGAGAGGAGGAACTTGATAGTGGCAGAACCTCAAAGACACCAAATCATTAATATTAACACCACCAAATCAATATTGTGTACCATACCTCGAGATGTGATGTGAAGAACATAGACTTACTTCCATGATATTCCAGCCAAAAATCAATAATCTCAGCCTAGTTATAAAAATAACATTGGACAAAGCCAAACTGAGTAATATTTTACAATATTTTTAAAGATGGCCTGTAATAGTTAAAAATGTCAAAATCATGAAAGTCATGGAAAGACTAGGAACTGTTCCAGACTGAAGGAGACTAGAGAGACATGATAACTAAAAGCAACTTATGAGTTTGACCTGGATCCCTGTGCTATAAAAAATATTATTGGAACAATTGGAAAAGCCTGAATGGGGTCTCTGAATGAAGGGTATAGGGGAGTTCTTTGTACTATTCTTGCAACTTTTCTGTAAGTTTAAAATAGTCTCAAAATAAAATATAAAATGTTTATTGTTAAAACTTTCTTAAAGTTCTTTTTAAATGTCTACAGATTTTTGTCACTCAAAAATAAAGTCAATAGGTAAATGACACACTAAGTGTTGGTAAAAAGGGGGAGACTGACATTGGGAAGAAAGACAAATGCTACCAAGTATCCTTGGGACCCACTCCAGTACACAAAGGAGTACTGAATAGAATGAACTCTGCATAGCTTTAGCTGCTGTCCCAGCTGAAAGTGGATCGTCTTCATTGAAGCCAGAGGAGTCTCTGGCCTGGTGGTGGTTCATCACTGTAATCCCAGCACTCTGGGAGGCCGAGGCAGGTGGATCACTTGAGCTCAGGAGTTCAAGACTAGCCTGAGAAATAGCAAGACCCCGTCTCTACTAAAAATAGAAAAACTAAGGCAAGAGGATTGCTTGAGCCCCAAAACTTGAGGTTGTTGCAAGCTATAATGCAATGGCACTCTAGTCAGGGTGCCAGGGTGAGACTCTGTCTCAACTCTAAAACTGTCACTGTCACTATATCCAGAGTCAGCTTCAAAAGTCACAGAAACTAGTCTTATCAATTCTCTGTCCCATTATGAGCAACTGTTGGGCACATCTGCATAATTCATGCCTCAGGTCACTAACTTTATGGAATAATAACAGATATAATTTTAAAAGACGAAAAAGAAGTGAGATTCACATAGACAGAGTCTGTGAAAGGACAGGGATACAGGACCGACTGTCTGTGCCGCTCCCCATTGCTTGGCCCACCCTTCACCCAAGCCATCGGCAATCAGAGCCTCATCTCCCAACACAAAGCTACAGGCTATCTCCACCTCTCCCAGGGTAAGGACAAGGCAGGCCATGGAATCTGTCTAATCTCGCAGCTGCCCAAGAGTCCAGGTAACACAACCCCTAAATATAGTGGCATTAACACCCCATGGTTAAACTCTGTATGATGAAAAATGACTGGAAATGATTCCGAAGTATGGTGGTTCCACATAGCCTGTCTAAGCCCTTGCTTCGTCATGAGGTGTGCTTAGGAAACTGTGGCCAGAGGCTCACTGTCCCATCTAATGCTTGCTGTCCCTCTTTCTGTCTTGCCTTCTTTTTGCCTCACTCTTCCTGCCAGAGGATTGCACCTCCTAATTAAGCCTTAGAATGTAAACTTCAGTTCAGGCCCCACTTTCTAAAAAACTTGTGTTAAGATAGCATTTTTTAAAAAGAAAAAGTTTTGATTTGCATTTCTCTGATGATTAAGGATAATGAACGAGGAAACAGATTTGAATGAAACGATTACAGCAGCGGAGCCAGAGGTCCTCGGTTTGAATTTGGTTGCCATCACTTAATAGCTGTGTGACCTTATAGCTCAGTCACTCAGCCTCTTAGTGCCTCAACTCCCTCATCTGTAAAATGGGGATAATAACAGTACCTAACTCAGTTGTGTCAAAGATTAGGTGATTTAGTATTTCTAGCATGCTTGGAACAATGCCTGGTACATGGTAAGTGTCAGGTAAGTGTTGGTCAAATAAATACAAGCGTAAAATGACAACGGTAAGAAGCAGAGGCCATATTATCCTGAGAACAGATAGTAAGGGGATTCAACCTAATGACGGAAGTCAGGAAGGGCTGGAGCTGAAATGCAAAGGGTGGGCACACATGAATGAAGGGAATACTAAAGAAGAGTTGCCTTAGCAGAGAAAGCAGCATACACAAAGGTCCTGTGGCAGGCGGGGTTTTAAGAGGCGAGGCACTGGGAGAAAAGGGCCAGTGTGGTGGAACATGATGCAATCTAAGTATGAGGAAGCTGGCGGGGCCAGTCCCTGTAGGGCCTTGTAGGCCATGATCAGGAGTTTGGACTGTTGAAATGGTCCAGGAGCATTAGAGGCTTAAAAGCTTTTATCTTTCAGCCAGCCTCAGTGGTGACAGATCTGTCACAAAGGTAGCCCAAAGTTTTACCCTCCCTGTACCCACATCCCTTGCAATGTCACTTTGCAGCTCCTTCCATTGAGAAATAGAATCCTTTTCCCCATCACTGGAATCTTGGCTGGCCTTGTGACTTGCTTTGCCCGGCAGAACATGCTACAAAAGACACTGTGCCAAGCCCCAGGCAGGCCTGCGTATTTCTGCCTATTCTCCTGGAACCTTGCTCAGCCTCCAGTAGAACAAGTTTGGCCTGGCCCACTGGAGGACGAGAGACCACCAGAAGCAGAAATGGGTCATCCCAGCCAAGGCCACCCTAGCTCAGCCAACAGTCAGCTGACAGGGAGGGATCCCCAGCCGAGAGTGGTGAAACGGCTCAGCCAAGGCCCCCTAGATCAGCAGAACCATCCAGCTGACCCACAGAAGCATGAGTTAGGTGGGGTTTGGGAACGGTTTGTAACACAGCAGGAGCTAACTGATTTGCACACTGGCGGTGGGCGTGGACGTGAGAAATGAGAGAGGGGGGGGAGGAGGAAGAAGAGGAAGAGGATCAGGCGGGGAAGGAGGAGTAGCAGGACAAGACCTGAAGGGCCAGGAAAAGCAGTTATTGGGACCTGGAGAGAGAAGCGCCTGTGGCCTCCGTCACCCACGGGGAAGGGAGGCAGCTGGAGAAATACCCACCCCAAACCTCTCTCTGCCCCAGCCCTGCAGTCTGCAGCCACAGCCTCCGCGGCGTGAACCCATCCAGAAGCTGGAAGGCGAAGAAGCTCCCAAGGCAGTCAGGAGTCAGCGTCTGAGGCTAGAGCAGGGAGAGGGGACGGAGCCTCTGGGCAGGCATGGGGAAGGCACCCAGCTCCGCCTTCACAGAGGATGTGCGGGGCTTCCGCCCAGAGGACCTGGCAGACACAGCCAGGCACAGGAGCCTGCCCCTCCGGAGGGCCACCTCTGTGTCCACTCCCTCCTCCACGCAGACTCCACTTCAGGGGTTCTCAAGACATAGTCTGGGGGTCCACAAAGTCAAAACTATCTTCATGATAAAACTCAGATGTTATTTGCCTTTTTACTCCCATTCTCTCCCGGGTTTAAGGGGGGGTTTTGCAGAGGACAGAGCCACAAGAACCTGGAAAGCCTGTTGAAACACTCTTTCCTTTTCCAACTGCTTATCGCAGTGAGCCTGGATTTTCTTCATATTCTTGAACTAGAACGACTTATCATAATGGATTGAATGCAAGAGCAGGTATGAAAATCTAAAGATTTGCAAAAATACAATCTAAGGCTAAAGCCACTCTGGCTCACGTTTTTCTTTACCTGCTTCGGGAACGACACTTTTTCATTCAAAATGTTATGTTGACACGTGAGGGGTTTAGGATTATTTTAAGTTAGTAAATAAATTCTTTGAATTTCTCTTTTAATTTCAAATATAACAAATATCGGTAGCTATCGCTCACATGAACAAACATTCTTGGAGGTCCTTGAAAATTTTTAAACATGTAAAGGACTCCTGAAACTAGGCAGTGTGGTACCGCAATGCTCAGAAAAGCTGCCCAAGGAAGGTACTGCCATTCAGCTCGTGTTAGGGACGGGAAACTGAGGCACACAGCAGGGATGACAGCTAGCCAGGCTCACGTAGCAGGTCAGTGGCTTAGCTGGGACTGGACTCCAGGCTGGCACCACAGCACAGTCACAGACTCTCCCCAGCACCACTGCAGCAACAAGCCAGGAGGCAGCAGAAGAGGACCTGGCTTCTGCCACCTCCTCCAAAAAGGGAAAATGACAGCAATTGATTGATCTCAATGATCAGCTACAAATGGCCTCTCCATGTGGCCATGTTAATCAGCTTCTACCAGCCAGGATCTGACCGGTTTGAAAGGTTTATAGCAACAATGTGGTGCGGATTTATTTCTCCTTAATAAAAAAGTGATCAAGTGAAACCTGCATCTATCATTCTGTTTATCACTCGGGATGATTTATTAACTAATTACACTTGCCGCAGCCGCTGGCTCTAAGTGTGGACGGTGGGGGAGGTGGGGTCAGTGCGGCTGACGGTGCCGCCCCGGATACATCCACTGCCTTCCACTCCAGCCTTGCCTCTCACATACAAGCAAGAACAAGCTCTCCGATGTGGGGCTAGGCCTCCAAGAGAAGGGAACGTGACAACAGAGGTGCTGTCTGGTCCCAGACATTTGCTCCTCCCCCCTCCTTTGTCTGCAGAGAAGACACAGAGCAGGGGGCAGCAGGGAGGGTGACGAGGTAAAACACAGTCACCCAGGTAAATCTGAACCTCAGATGAACAGCAAATCATTTGCCAGGGTAACAATGTCCCAACTACTTTATGGATGCCCTGTGAGATCTGGCAACCAGAGTCCCGGGGCCATGAGGGGTCTGGTGGGATATTCAGAGGCCCGTAACCACAAGAACTCCCAGGGCCCACACTCACAGCCCAGTTTCACGCTGCACACCTGCTCACCCCCTGCTAAATCTGTGGAACCCCACTCAGGTCTCTGGGACTATGTAACTTCTCAGAGCCAAAGTGCAAATCTCAGAACCTTACCTGTAACCCTGTTCTTCCCTTGCACACCACACAAAGCTGCTGAATGGGAAGCATCCATCCGTCACCAACTACACACTGGGGGCTGTAGCCAGGCCCCCATCTGCCTGCAAAGGCTGGCCTCCTTCTCCTCTTGGAGACATCATAGCTGTGACCTCCATAGCTCTGTCATCTTCCTAGAGATCTTGGGGGTTTGGGGTAGGGAAGGTCGGAAGGTCTGTTGGCATACCCTTTGTGGGAGACTGGAAATAAGGCTCTGTTGTGCTTAAAACAGGAGTGCTATGCGGGCACGGGGGCTTAGTAAATCCAGCACTGATAACTACCCCTTGGACGTAAGTGGGACAATCCCACTCCCAAGTGTCTAAACCAGGAAGAACAGGGGTGTTTCCACTAGCCCCCCCCAAATCAGAAACAACCTGAAATATATCAAAAGAGAATTAGATAAATGGGCTGTGATGTAGTCAAAAGATACAGACATAATTAAGAATAAGGGAAAGCTATTTACTAACCTGCCAAGATTTCCAAGATATGTTGTTGTTGTTGTTGTTGTTGTTAGAAAAAAGCGGGTCAAGGACATTCTAGACCAGGGTTTCTCAACCTTGGCCCTATTGACATTGGGGCACTTGGGGACTGTCCAGTGCATTGCAGGAAGTGGGACAGCATCCTCGGCCTCTGCACACTCAAGGCTGGTAATGCTCTTCTCCCCTCCAGTTGCAACAGCCAAAAACATCTCCAGACATTGCCAAATGTCCCACACCCCCACCCACCCACACACCATGTGTGTGCGAACAAAAGCAAACACCAAACTAGTACTCCTACAGGAACATAGGTAACTTTATGAATGCACAGAAAAAAGTCTGGAAGGAGAGTCTCCAGTCTGGGAGCTTGGGTTACCTCTGGGGAGGGAGTGAGAATTTGGGCTGGGAGAAGAGAGGGATCAAGAGACTCTTTCCCTTGATGTGTATAGTCTGCATGATGAGAATGTAAGCATTAGTGCGGTGCTCGTATGATAAGAGAAAAGGAAGGGGAGAATAGAGAAATAAATGGGAAAGGAGGGGGGAAGAGAAGGGAGGGAGGGAGGGAGGGTGGAGGGAAGGGAGGAAGGAAAAGAAAAACAGAGGAAGGAAAGACGGGAGGAAGGGGGGGAGGGAGGGAGGCAGGCAGAGGAGGGGAATGAATCACAGACCCCAGGTCAGCAACTGAGGAATGGTGGGCTCGCCTGCTGTCATTTCTTCTCCGGTCCTCAGTGTCCCCAAAGACTAATATAGTGGCTTCACAAATGGGTCTCTAGAGACCCCTCCTGCCCTGTCCTCACCCAAGGTGACCGAGCCCCTCCCCCCGGGCATGCACTTCTCTCCTTGTGCACCCACACAGCCCAGTGGCTGCACAAGGAGAGAAGTGCTGGGGTGTCCCGCTCCCTCTCCCAGCCCTGACTGATTAGGCCTCCCCAGGGAGGAGGGGTGGCTGGGGCCTGGTCAGCGCCCAGCTCCACACTGAGGACTTGCTTGGGGCTTGATTAAATAATTACACAGAACCTACTGAGTAATCACGCCGTCTCAAGAAGCAAGGAGCACCTTCAGGGGGAGGCCCCATTAGTGATTTGGGGGCGTGTGAGCGTGTCTGTCTCCTGCCCGGGATGAAATTATCATCAGAAGTCCTCATTTACAAAGTGCATCAGTATCCCCCACCTCCCGAATGCAGAGAGATGGTGAAGGCGCCATTCGCCAATCGATGGGTAAGGAAACCGGCTGGGACAGGTGTGAGACGCTGGTGGTGGAGGTGCCACATGCCAGGAGGTACCCCCAGAGTAAGCACAGGGCTCAGGTGGAAAGACCCCAAAAGAGGTTCTGTTTGTTTTTTGTTGTTTTGTTTTCCTTCCGCTAGGAGTATTTCTCTTTCAATTTTGGAAAACAAACCTAAAAAACATCCTGCTGCCTAGAAAACAGCCCAGTGTGAGGGGTGGGCTGCCAGGTGGGGAGGGGGTGGCCCCAGGGAGTCCCAGGTCTCTGGGACCTTCTATTCTGCAGTGAGCCAGTCCCCCACCCCCCACCTCTAGGACGAGGGCCCCTTCTGGCCAGTCACCAGGTTTAACTGGGGAGAGAAATGAGTAACTGCCGTCAAGAGGTTACACCGGGACTCTCCGTGGCCCAAAGGCCCTGAGGTGCCCGCTGCTGCTCATGGCCTAGTCGGCTGCCCACAGCCGGGGCCATTGGCGCATTTGCACTAGAACAGAACAGCCCAAATTCATTAATAATGATTAGTCTCTCTTCAGGAAGAGGCTCGCAATCAAAGGGCCATTAAAATTAAGTGCAGGAGGAGTGGGTGAGAGAAGAGGGGGAGGGGAGGGAGGAGGAAGGGGCTGGGGGTCCCTACTGGACCTTGACACTTAGGACCTTGAGGGCATCACATCTCATCCTGCTGCCAGGGCTGAGTCCCCTTGCCTCTGAAACACAGGACAGCTGTGTCAGTGGCACTGTGTTTGGAAGCAGCTGGAGGGAGTGAAAGTGACCCTGCTGTCAGGCTCCCAGCACCACGACCCTTGGCAGGAGGTGAGGGAGAGGGAACAGCCCCCCTCACTCTGGCCCCTGAGTAACCACCCACTGCCCACCTCATCCGTCCTGATGTCCCCAGGTCAGTGCCACGGCTCTGTCCCCCCTTCTAGGCTCTGGGCAGGGGCAGGAGAGGCAACAGGACACACAGACGCTGGAAGCGGGATCAGACGGGGCTTCCGGCCCTCAGCAGCCTCTCAGCCCTATCCCTCCCGTGCCATCTGGAGGGTGGCATCTCAGGAGACCTCAGGGACACAGAGGCAGCCCCAGTGTCCCTCACCACCACTTGACCATCCAGTTGTCCTGGGTGGCAAGAGGCCAAGACGCAGCCCTTGCTGGGCACCAGGACAGCCAACATAGAGTTGCATGCACGGGTGGCTGAAATGGGCACCACTTTCTCAAGAAACAATTCAAACAGGACCAGAGCCAGGAACCAAAAGAACAAAACAGGATCCTGCAGCCTGTCCCACAAGGTCCAGACTCTCCTTGGGAGAAGGGGAGATGCCAGAAACTCCAGATGTGCTGATCCCTGGGTTTATACGGCTGTCTGATACCTCTTGAGGACCGGAAATGAAATTTTACAAAGGCACCTATTATGTGCCAAGTTCTTGTTACTTCACGTAACAATCACAAGGACACCACGAGGTTGGTATTAGTCATTCCTGTTTTAAAGGAAAAAACTCAGAAAGACAAAGAACCTTATCCAAAATCACATGGCTCAGACCCTCTAGATACCAAAGCCAGGATTCAAGCCCAGGAGTGTCAGATTCTAGCTGAATTTTTCAGCTCTTCAATGTGGCAGCCTTGGAGACCAGGCCGGGCCCGGGCTGTCACCAGTGATGATTACGGGGGACACTTCCCAAATCTATCCTTGAATCCCTCCATCCTCCCCAAAACTCAAGGAGGCCAAGACTGACATGTTTCATAAGGAGGACACTGAACCACAGCAAAGTTAAGTGACTCCCTCAAGGTCACAGAATAAGGTTGTGGCAGAACCAGGACTCAACCTTGGGGACTGTAAACTCGGCGAGGCCAGAGCAGGGTCTGAGTTTTGCTGCAGGTTAACTAATGTTGGCTGCATAGGGGGCTTGGTGGGAAGGAGGAGGATTGCCAGGTTAGCCCAGCGACAGCGGAGAAGAATCTCACTAAGAGGTGGTGTCTAGAGCCAAACTGCCAGGGTTCAGATCTCAGCTTTGCCACTTTTACCTGCAAGCTTCTTAATTTGTCTCTGTGCCAATTTTCTTATCTGATAAATGAGGATGATAATAGTTCTTACCAGCTAGGGTTCTTAGGACCAACGAATGGGTTTGTACACAGCCTGGCACATGGTGAGTGAAAGATAGGTTGTTCTAAAGCCATGCCCTGGCCCTCAGCCCTGCCCCTGAGTGTCTTTATAAGGCCAACGCAGGAGTCAGCACCTACACTATGCAGCTCCTGAGAGCCTGGCTTGCATCCCTCCTGCCATTGGTCTGCCCATTACTCTCCATCTGGGCTCCCCCTGTCTCCTTGGGCCCAGCTGCCCCCACCTAGAGAACAGAGTTCCCAGACCAGCCCGGAATGGGTCTCCAGCCTGGGAGTAGTGAACACTCCATCACCAAGAAACTAGAGCAGAGAGGGATGGCCATATGGGAACCTGCAGACAGGATGCTGGCAGGGAGGGCTGCTGGAAGCCGCTCTGAAGCTTTGAGCAAGCCCCCTGGGCTGAGCATCACCGGTGAGAATGACCACAGCGCCACCTGGTGGTCATGTGGAAGATGGCCCAGCCGGCCCCAGAGGGCAGAATACAGCATCCCCTCTCCAAGGGCCAGGCCAGGGGCTTCTTCCAACAGAGGCACTGGGACATTTAACATTTAATCCAGCACTTTGATGGATTGTTTTCATACATTATGTCATTTAATTCTAACTAAACTCTAAGGAAGAGATTATTATCCTTTTTACAGATAAAGTCATGGAGCTCAGAGAGGTTAAGCTACTTGCTCAGGTCACACAGCTAGCAGTGGTAGAGCCAGGATTTGAGCTCACGAATTTTGATTCTACAGCCTGCCCTCCTGATCACTAAACCTTGAGAGATTCAGTGAAAAAGAAAACCATCACTTTCCCTCCCCGCCCCTCTGTTTCCCCCTGCCCGCCCCCCCCCACACACGCCCCACCCCCATCTCATGGAGCTTACAACCTCATTAGGGGAACAGACAGAAATCAGAAATGTGTTCACTAGGCCCCATGTGCCAGGCACTGGGCTAGGCAGTGGGCTAAGGGCTGGGGATGTCATGGTGAAGAAGGTGGCCAACGCCTCTGCTTGAATACATTTTGTCAGGGGGAGGGGAGAACATTAATCAGATAATCACATCACAAAACAAACAACCATGACAAGAGACACAAAGGAAAGGTATGGGTCCTGAGACCATCAGAACACCTGCTGCCCTGAAGAAGCGATGTACCGAGCTGAGAGCCAAAAGTTGAGCAAAGAGGAACTTACTTGTTCATTGACAAATGAAAGCAGTGTATGTCTCCCATTCCTGTGTTCCTCTCTTGTTACACATTCATAAATCCATAAACAATATACTGAACATGCGTTTTGCAGCTTTCTTTCTAACTGCATAGTTTTTCATCTCTTTGCATGTGAATACAGAGAGAAGGTTCCTTTAACTATAGAAGCTGTCACACTACTGACATTGCCACATGCACCACGATTTATTTATCTGTATCCCTGCTGCTGACACTTGGGTTGTCACTCCTACCAACTGCTAGAGCCAATATCCACAGTTCCACATGTTTCAAAGCACATGCACGTGAGAGTTCCCTGCGAAACGTGCCCGTATTCTCTGCCATACTCATCAACATCATTTTGGTAGAGATGAGGAGAAAACAATTTTTTATGACTAAAAAGTTTACATCGAGTAAATGAATGAACTAGTAAATGAAGAAATTGTGTTTAATAGTTTACTTACCCTGGCCGAAGCCGAGTTAAGGTTCTAAAAAACATTTGCCAAGTTCACACTTTTCTGTAGACCTTGTTCTTTCTTCCACTTTCTAACTTTTCACAGACATTTTAGGAGACACACAAAAAAGGTCCCAAATGGTGGGGGGCTTTCATCTCTTGTTTCATAAACAGGGCTACATTCTGTAATCCTGATCTCAGGATTTCAGCTGAATAGCCTGTGGCCTTGAGGCTGTCTGGTCTCAGGAGTTGATGGCAGCACTATAGTTACACCATATAAACTACAGATGCATACTCCCTAAAGACCGGGGGTACCTGAAAGGAACGGGTCACCTTTCTTCTAAGGATGGGCCAGTTTGCATGTTGCCCAGTCTGTGGAGAGCTTCCTGTGACACCTGACCCAGCAGCACTGTATCTCCCGTTGACCCACGGGAAATACAGAGAGAATTATGGCCCCTCTATGTGTAAACTCCACATTGGAGGTCCTACAGTAGCAAGCCTGAGAGAAAAATTATCAACATTGACCTTGAAGTCTGTGAAGTCCATGGTGGTCTCTCTTTGGTGTAGAGGTGGAGGCAGTTCTCAGCAATAACCCTTTGTCTGGAATTGCAGGACTATAGTGAACCTAGCCTCCTAGGATATGGAGTGTAAAAGGGACTCTAAGGCCAAACCTCACCTGCTTCGCTACCAAATTCATATACTGGGTACTCTCCATCATCCACTGCGTCAGGAGCAGAGTTGAGCCCACCTCCGCCGGGTTGAAAGAAAGTCCCACCCCAGAAGACAAAGCATCTGACCCAACAGTAGCTCCAGTGTCTGTCACCAGGTGGCAGCACAGCTCCTTTCTAGCCCTGGTCTCTCACTGGCTTGAGGTCCACTGAGACTGTCATCTGTAGGCCCACGGAGCCTTGGGCATCCTCTGCTGTCTCAACTGTATGATTCCTTCTGGGTCCCTGTCCTCTTCAGTCACTATTAAAAGCCTCTTCAGCGAGAAGGTGCTGCAGTCAGTTGCCACACCAGGAATCTCTTGGGTCCTCCATGAATCTGTTTCCAAAGAACCCTGTTCCATCGCACTGGAAGCATAAAGCAGGGCTACCAGGCAGCTCTGGAAAGCCCAAGAGGCAACATGAGGAGGCTCATACCGGTACCAACCAGAGAGGGGACTTCCAGAGCCCAGCATCTGCAGCCCAGGCTCAGCTTTGCTACCTGCAGCCTTGGACCCGAGCCCGGCCAGCCTACAAAGCCCTTTTTCTGGAATTGCTCCACAAAAAGATGGAGACCCAAGGGTCAGTGGTCTCAGGCCACATGCCACCAAGACTGCTTTCTCCCCTTCCCACCACCCCAGGCAGCCCTGACCTCACTGACCTCAAACAAGGGCCCCAGCCCCTATGCCTGATGAACCAGCACAGGGGACCCTGTGATGCCTGGGTGTAGAGGAAGACCACACAGATCCATGGCCCTGGATGCCGCTTCTGGCCTGGGCGCTGGTCCCTGGCACCCCACCCCACCCCCATCAGAGCAGATCAGCCTGTGTGGGAACGTTAGGAAGGACAAACCACAACCCTCCAGGGCCTGCCTGAAGACTGAGGCCCAAAGCCTGAGGTCCAGCAAGTTCCCAACTCCACACTCTCACAGCTCCCCAATGATCCCTTTATTGCACACATCGCAATCATAATTCCATGATGTGAATGTCGCAATTATAACTCCATGATATGTGTGTTTTCGTAGCCTTTTAACACCCTGCTATCCTCCTGACCTATAAGCCCTGTGAAAAGAGAGACTGCGTTCACTCCTATAACCACAGCCTTGAGCACAGTGCCCGGCACATAGTAGATGCTCAGAAAATAACTGTGGAATGAGTAAAAGAATAAATCGACATTTTCTTAGGGAAAACCTTAAAATATATGTAAAACGTTTTGTAATTTACAAAGCATCCCCCACGGTGATCCCATCTCATTCTCCCCACCAACCTGTGCAGTAAGTACTATTATTACCCCCACCATACAGTGCATTATTCATTTTCTATCCCAGCAATAACAAATCACCACAAACTTAGTGATACAATACAAGCTTTTTATCTTGTAACTCTGGAAACCAGAAGTCCCACACAGGTCCCATGGGCTAAACTCCAGGTGCCAACAGGGCTGCTTCCCTCCGGAAGCTCCTAGGATGTTTCTTTGCTTTCTCTGGCTTCTAGCAGACACCCACAGTCCTTGTCTCATGGCCCCTGCCTCCAGCTTCACAGCCAGCAATGTCACTTGTCCCTGACTGAAGCCAAGGCTCTTTGCATTCGTGGGTTCATATGATCAGATTGGGCTCACCCAGAAAACCCAGGAGAATCTCCCCATCTCAAGGTCTGCAATTGTAATCACATCTGCAAAGTACCTTTTGCCGCGTAAGGTAACATAGTCACAGGTTTCAGGAATTAAGACCTAGACATCTTGGTTGGGGGTTAGGGGATTATCTTGCCCAGCACACACAGATTCAGAAACAGAGAAGTGAGTTAACTAGCCCCCCTCACCCAGCTCGTGACTGGTAAAGTGAGGTTCAAAGCCATGGGACCTTTGGGCTATAGACTCAGGGCTTTCTCCCATCATTGCCAGTGTAACTGTCCAAGATCTCCAGATAGGGCGGCGCCTGTGGCTCAGGGGGTAGGGCGCCAGCCCCATATACCGAGGTGGCGGGTTCAAACCCGGCCCCAGCCAAACTGCGACAAAAAATAGCCGGGCGTTGTGGCAGGCATCCGTAGTCCCAGCTACTTGGGAGGCTGAGGCAAGAGAATCGCCTAAGCCCAAGAGCTGGAGGTTGCTATGAGCTGTGTGACGCCACGGCACTCTACCGAGGGCGATAAAGTGAGACTCTATTTCAAAAAAAAAAGATCTGCATATATATGTCCTTTCAGGAGCCAGAAGAGAAGGACGCAGGGGCCCAGTCTCAGAGTAAATACATACTGAAAGGGAGGGAGGAAGGAAAGAAAATATGTGCTTGTCTAGACAGTGGGATCATGTGGGGAAACTTTCTCTTTATTTCCCTTTATTATCATTATGTTAACATAAATACAATTAGGAGAAAGAAAAGTTTAACCCACCTGATTGGCTGGGGAGGAGGGGGCAGGTGGACCTCTGCTAATGCCTCTCCCTCTGCCGTTAAACAAGAAGCCAGCAGGTGGCGCCGCAGGCTCACAGCAGGCTCTCCGCCCCAGGCTTTCCACGGGTGATGGGGGTGGCAGCTATTGAGAAGGGCTTTCCTTTCTCTTCTCCAAAACCCCTTCTAGGATGAAATACCCAGAGATGTTCCAGCAGGGCAGGGAAAGGGCATAAAGGCCAGGGGGTCCCAGCTTGCCCTGCCTCATGCCTCCTCCTTTGAGCACAAGGACCATCAGGAATTGAAGAAGGGGTTCAGTCTGGCGGCAGGGCAGCAGAAGGTGTGCCAAGCATGGTGGCTTAGATCTATGATCCCAGCACTTTGGGAGGCCAAGGAAGGAGAATTGTTTGAGACCAGGAATTTGAGGCCAGCCTGGACAACAGAGCAAGACCCCTTTTCTACAAAAGAAATAAAAATAAAAAATTAGCCAAGTATAGTGGTGCACACCTATAGTCCTAGCTATTTAGGAGGCTGATCCAGGGACATCACTTGAGCCCTGGAGTTGGAGGTCACAGTGAGCTATGACAGACCAAACCCCTGCCTCAAATAAAAGAAGGCAGGAGCATCTGGGTTCCGGGACACCCAGACGCTTAAGACAGCCAGACTTTGTCATGCCTTTATTATTACAGCGCATCTTCTCTGAACTGGCTGGGAAAAGAGCAGCAATGCCAGCATAGTTTTTAAATCTCTCCAAATTCCCACATAAAAATAAGGTCACAAAAGCAAAACCCACGGACAATGTTGGCTTCAAAATAGGCAATAAGATCTCCCCATAAACACCAAACATGAGTCGAAGGGAGCAAGCCTCCAATAGCCACTTACATGTTATTATGCCCCCCTAGGGATCCCCCTGGGACACTGTCCCTGGGTTGGCTTCTGGCCCTTGGTGCCCCATCCACTGGCCAACAAAGGGAAACAAAGGGGCATCTGCTGGACCTGAGAATGGGAGAATACCAAAAGAACCAGCAGGTATTCACTAGGAGGCACAGAGGGACAATTTGAGAAAAGTAACTGAACCTGGGAGGGTCTACCCCAGTCCCGGAGCAGGTGAGTACAAGAGTTAGCAAGGGCTGGGAGCTGGAGCAGTTGAACCCTGTGAACTCTCAGCACTAACTCACTGGGATTCTCTTCCAGGACAGGCAGAGTCCCCTACCACTGCAAATGGGATCAAAATGGGGCAGGAACAGGTCAATCAAAGAGGAAGAAGCAGAAGATCTAGATAAAAGTGGAGGAGGAAATTGAGCCAGGAATCCTCAGAAGGCAGGCTCCCACATTTCAGTACACCACATGGAAACCACAAGGAGGGCACTCTTGAAGTTAGAAATGCCATCCCGAATATCTCCTCCTTCAAGTTTAGGAACACCAATTTTACATAAAAATGAGCAACATAGAGTATCAATGTCTTTATATAGTGATTAAGAAAATGCTATGAGGGCTATCTCTCACAGTACGATCAAAATGTTTCTGTCTGTATATGAAGCACATTCTGCCCTATGATTGCACCAATGTACACAATTATGATTTAATAAAATTATTTTAAAAATGATTTTGAAATATTATTTTTCTAAACTAAAATGTTCTGGGAACTTATCCTAGGTTACCAGAATTATTTTAATATTTGCATGGGGAACTAAAGTTGCTCAGAACCACAAAATTTCACATTGGTCATAGAAATGGTTGGCAGGTACACAAAAAGAAACTTCAAAGCCCTTTGCATTAATAGCATGAAGTCTGGTTATGAGGTGAAGCTGATGTATCTCCCATCCATAATAATGACCCGCAGGCCAAAGAAGAATAATCATGCTCGCACTCAGTGTCTTTGTAAGGTGATTCACCTTTCTGATTGAGAGATTTCTTTGCCAATGCATATTTAGGGGAGTGAGAACTGTAAGGAAGATGAAAGCACATCAAACATTTATCTCCAGAGTTTCATTTTCTAAGGAATAGCAGATGTGTCATACAATTAATTCTCAGAGGGGCAAACACTCCTCTTAAGCTTCTCCTGGTACTCACAGAGATGGATGGTGTGGCATACGTTGCGTGGGATGGACAGCTGAAGATTAATATTCCCTTTACAGATATTTGACCCTATAGTACATTTCTCAAAGACTAAAAGTTTCAGAAACAGTTAAATTGCTATGAACAAAAGAGAAAAATCCTATAGGAGACAGTATTAAAAATGACATAAAATCCATCCGTAATACCTGTAGATCACAGTATTGAAAACCAACTAATGATTGCCTCCATCTGAGTCCTATCTTCTCAATCCTCAATGCCTCTTCCCCACTACTCATCCACGCACATGGGCACATTCACAATTTGAAAAAAGTCGTACTGCAGCTGCCACAGTTTATGCATTTTTGCTATTAAATCTCAGTATGTACCTACTTAAAAATGATAATGAATATAAAATTCAAGTGCAAAGTAGATTTTAATGATGGGGTAATAAAAAAATCACTCTGCCTAGGTACAGCAATGGTTTTCAAATGGATTTTACCTGTAGATTTGCTTCAAATAGTAATTTTAATAAGCAACATTTCCTGGACACTTAACTGCTGACCAGTGCTGACCACTGTTACTCCAATTGCTTTTCATGTATTAATTTATCTTTTCATCAGAAGTTTTATGGGACTAGTTCCTTTTTAAAAAAAAAATTATAGCTAGGAAACTGAGGCTGTGGGAAACAAAGTGCCTTAGTGCCAAACAGCTGGTAAGTACTGAAGCTGAGACTCGCACCCAGTCTGCTTCTATACCCTTCACTGTTAACAGCACCAAACAAACAAAAATGGTGACAGCAGTGAGGGTGTGTTAATTTACTCATTGGACAGTTATTTAGTACCTATGAAGAGTTATGCTTTGTGTCAATCATTAGAAGAAGAACAACAAATACATCCTGTTCTTCTGAGGCTTGCATAAGAACAACAGTAGAAAAACAGACAATGAAACTAACAATAAACAAAGAAAAACAAATGGAAAGTAATTGTGATAATCAACTCTGGACTCCTATTTCAGATAAGCTCTTTCTACACCCCAGTGATCTCCAACACAATATACAGTTCTTCATTTACCAAGTAAGTTGTTAAGTCCCCAAATGCTAGAATCATTTATGACTCATATCCAACAAAAAATTTTCAGATCCACTTTGAAAATATTTCTCTGACCATGTTTTTTCTCAGCACATTTACAACACTGTCGCAAGTAATGTTCCAACCATCTCTGACGTAGGTCTTTCTCTTCTCCTGTCAGTGGTCTTCTGCTCTCCACTTTCCCCTCATTTCTCTCCGTATCTAATGGGCCAATAGGTTCTGTCTAGTCTACCATCTGAGTAATACTCAGTCTACATTTTCATGTAATTGTCCTAATTCACTCCCCTGTCTTTGACTCAATAGGTGCAAAATCAAGGATCTTTGGATCATTGAGGAGCTTAAACGTTTATTGCACAAGGTTTCCAGAGAAACAAGTGCATGTAAAATTTTCTGTAGTTTCCATAAATACAGCTACCACCAAGTGTGAAATAGGAAAAAAAACTAAATTAAATGGTTTTCTAACCTGAATAATTAGGAACCTCTGCCTTAGATCTAGTGACCAGCAACCTTCACAGCTCTTATTCAGCTGCTCCTTTTACACATTATGTATTTTCTTCACTCCCAATGTTATTTTTTCTCAAGTATATAGATTTGATCAAGTAACCACTTGCTAAAACATTGATGTCTTCCTATTGTTTAAGGGAAAACATTATAACTCCTTAGCCTGTTGCATTAAGTACTCCTAATTTCTTTTACATCACCTTCTCATTCTTGTGCCCTCCACAATGTCATTACTATACTTGTTCATTTGTTGCTCATTAGATATAAAATTAGTCTTCATGATTTCATGTTTCAATCCATGTTTTGGCTCTAATATCTGTTTTTGTTCATTATCTGACAGACAAAATATTTCAAGACTCAACTCAATTGCTACTTCTGTTGAGCCTTCCCCATTCTTTTGATGCAGAATAAGTTAATCATTCTATCAGGTATGCTTCTATAATACTTAGACGTGGCAATGAAATTAGATGGACTATTGTTTTCCTACCCATAGAAATATCTAAGAGCAGGAACATTAAAAATCTAAATTATCGTACTGTGAGAAATAGCCCTCATAGCATTTTCTCACAGTACGATAATTTAGATTTTTAATGTTCCTGCTCTTAGATATTTCTATGGGTAGGAAAACAATA